>CAUYSK010056677.1:0-34992 GCA_963575035.1 Avahi laniger | reverse complement strand
ACCTGCACCCGAATGTTTATAGCAGCACAATTCACAATTGCAAAGATGTGGAAACAACTCAAGTGTCCATCAATACATGAGTGGATTAATAAAATGTGGTATGTGTATACCATGGAGTACTATTCAGCTTTAAGAAACAATGGTGATATAGCACCTCTTGTATTCTCCTGGATACAGCTGAAACACATTCTGCTAAGCGAGGTATCCCAAGAATGGAAAAACAAGCACCACATGTATTCACCATCAAATTGGTATTAACTGATCAACACTTAAGTGCACATATAAGAATAACATCTATTGGATGTCGGGCAGGAGGGGAAGGGGGAGAGGGAGGAGGGGACGGGTATATGCATACACAAAGAGTGCGATGCGTACCATCCGAGGGACGGACGCACTTGAAACTCGGACTTGCGGGGTGGAGGGGGGCAAGGGCAACATACGTAACCTAAACATCTGTAACCCCATAATATGCTGAATTAAAAAAAAAATTAGCTAGGCATGATGGTGCATTCCTATAGTCCCAGCTACTCAGGAGGCTGAGGCAGGAGGATCACTTGAGCTCAGGAGTTCAAGGTTGCAGTGAGCTCTGATCATGCCACTGCACTCCAACCTTGGAGAAAAAGCAAGACCCTGTCTCCCCCCAAAATTTTTTTCTGTACAATATAAATCAACATATACAAAGTGAAAAGACAAACTATAGAGTGGCTGAAACTATTTTGCAAATTCTATAACCTACAAAGCATTCAGATACTAAAATTGCACTCTCCTATATGGTAACCACTAGCTACATGTGGCTGTTGAGCATTTGGAATGTGACTGGTCAGAACTGAGGTTTGCTGTAAGTGTGAAACGCTAACCGGATTTTGAAGACATTGTATGAAAAACTAATGTAAAATATGTCATTTATAATTTCCCTTTCCTAAAGGGTGAAATAATAATATTTTGGATATATTACGTTAAATATATTATTAAAATTAGCATCACATATTTCTTTTTACTTTCCTAATGTGTCTACAAGAAAATATACATGGCTCACGTTATATTTCTATTGGACAGCACTGATGGAAAAGAAATCACAAATGTATATAAACCCAAATGGCTAATAAAACAAAAAGATTCTCAACCTCCCAAATGAACAGGGAAATGTAAATTCAAACAATGGAATATGCATCAAATTGCCAAAATTCAAAAATCTGACCTTACCAGTTTTCGCAAGGATGTGGAACAACTGGAAATCTGACATATAGGTGTGTGTTTTGGGGGTGGGGTGGTTATAAATTGGTGCAACTACTTTAAGAAATAGTTTGGTGATATCTCAAAGTTGAAGATGTGCATTCCCTACCACTCGGCAATTTCTCCTAGGTATACGTACCATAGAAACTCTCACACATGAGCACAAGGAGACATATACAACAGTGTTCACTACAACATTGCTTGCAATTGTGAAAAATTGGAAACAACATAAATGTTCATCAACAAGACACTAGGTGAATATATCGCGGCACGTTCAGCCAATAGAACACTATTCCATAGCTAAAATGAAGGAACTAGTGCAGCAGTACTCAAAATGTGATCCCAGAAATTTGTTAGCAATGCAAATTCTGGGCCCCAATCCAGATCTACTAAATCAGAAACTCTGGGGGTATGTTTTAACAAGCCCTCCAGGGGATTCTGATGCATGCCGAAGTTTGAGAACTACTCAAGTAGAGCTACATATATTGGCTGGATAAATTTCAGAAACAATGTTACAGATAGATAGACACAATATGATGCCATTATATAAAGCTTAAAAACTTGCAAATAGCACTTTATATTGTTTGTGGATGCTTACATGGTAGTAATACTATAAGAACATGCATGAAGATGATTAACGACAAATTCACAATAGCACAGAGTAGGGAAGGAGGCCAATGGGATATGGGAGAGGAGGGGTTAAACAGGATATTTCAACCATATTTGTGTTGTTTTATTTATTTTTAAAATGTCTAAGATGTTGGGATAAACATCTCTGTGCACAAATCTTGACATTGTTGTCTAATTAATGTCTTAAAATAAATTTGAGAAGTAGAATTGCTGAAACACGCTTCATTGAATTACCACTACTACCACCCTAATTTTCATCACTCAGGCAGGTGGTATTGCAATTGTTCATTACTGATAATTTTATTCTATTAATAATATATACCCAAGCAACTCAGCATACACATTGAAACCTCCAACTTCCAAAAATGTCACTTTGTGCAGATTATCGCCTTGTCTAGACATCTTCAATGGAAAAACAACTTCAAAGTCTAAAGTCTTCACCTGATATTCAAGTGCCTCCAAATTATGGTTCCTATTTACCTCTTCAACTATATAATGCCAGTTATATATAACATCTTCATAAAAATCTCTCCTTTTGTCAAAAGTAGTCTTACATTGCTCTAAAACTCACTACACACAATTCTGCCTCCTTGCCTCTGCTCGCTACTTATAATGTCCTTGTTCCCTAACATCTAAGTCCTGCTTGCACTATAAAACTTGGCCTATGTTCCAAGCACCAGCCTTCACACTCCTATCATTTTAGAACAAATTAGGTCATAAATCACCCTCATTGATGAGTTCTTCCTTTGAACCCTTCTAGTATAATCTATGTCACCTACTTGGTGTGCAGCTAATTGTTTATTTTTGTATACTTATGCCCGATCAACCCAGCTATACTGTATTATTTTTCTAGTTAAATGTTAATTTAACATGTTGTCTAGTTAAATGTTTTCTAGTAAAATGTTGTCATGCTCTAGAAAGAATTTAAGAAGGTTCAACTACAGTATAAATATCCCAAGGTCACAGTGCATGTTTCCCTAGCACCAAGCAAAGTACCTTACAAATGACCTAGACTACAAGCTCTATGAGAGCAAAAACCATGATCGTTTTATTCATAACTGTATAGTTAGCACCCAGCAAATATTGCAGCACGCATGGTAGGTGCCCAATGATAATTTGTTCTTGAAAAAATGAGTGAATGAATAGGCTTTAGAATTTTGTTGTAATAATAATTCTACCTCCAGGTACTAAGTACTATTTGAGACCTGGGGCATGAACAGGGAAGAAGACAAAACCCTCATAATCTCCACAGCCCACACCATTAGCTTCCCAAAGGTTGACATTCTGATCATATACTATTATAAAACCTGCTCTGCACCTCTTATTTTAAAGCAAGATCAATAGCTAACATTAATTGAGTGCTTGGTTTGGACAGGTGCTGTGCTAAGCATGTTGCTGTCATTATCTTCACGATAATTCTCTGGAGCAGGAATTATGATTATTTGAAATTACAGATGAGAAAACTGAAGCCAGAGTGGTTATAGCCTGCCCTACTGCCACGGTTAGTAAATGGGAAAGCCAGGACTTACAAGCATGACATCAGAGTTCATGTTCAACTATACTGTGACCACATGGAAAACTAGTTTGAAAAGATAATGATAGATTCAAATAGGTAAATTTGAATAAAGTTTAGTATCTGGTTCTAAATAACCATCCAATTCAACTACTTATTTGCAAACTGGTTTGTATTTGTAGGAAGAAAACAAAAATTGACTGAGCTTCTACTATCCATCAGGTGATTTCCTATTCCCTATTTGCCTTTTTCCATCCCCAATCATCAATTATGAGAAGAGGTGTCACCGTTATCCCCATTTTGCAGGTGAGGAAATTGAGAATCAGAGGGGTAAAGTCCCTTGCTCAAGGTCACACAGCTAGGAATGGGCCGAGCTTGGTTTTGACTCCAAGTCCAGGTGTTTTGCCCTCCACCACAGACACTTATTTCAGACACATTTAAAGATGAGAAAGGCTTCCATATACCATATGACTAAAAAGTCCCATAACAGTTAGTACTGTAGTATATTATCTAATATCCTAGCGACCTAGATAAGGTAGAGAAAGTTCCATTCCATTTACTATCCAGAGATTATAACTTATATGTTTAGGGCATCTAGTCAATATTTACTTTAACTCAGTTAACTTTCAATACCATAAAATACCATATTTCCCATAGATGCTGGTACAGGCTAATATGCAAAATAAATGTTCAGGACAGGTTGTTAGCTGACAGACCTTTTCAGATCAACTAAGAAAAAAGTAGTGTCATAAAGACTATAATTCTATTTAATACATTTATTCTAGAGGGAAATCAAAGTGATAGTTATTTACAGTTTGAGATATCTTACAGATTTCTTGAAATATTGACCTTTGGTGAAATACTCTGTGGCTCACTAACTTCTCTTAATATACCTATTAAGGTATTTGTAGAAGTGTAATTATAGCCCCTATATCTTGTTTACACAATATTCAATTACTTACATGGCATGCCATTTATCTCAATAATTATCTCAATAATTATTCTATTAAATCTAAATGAGTGTTCTTAAATCAATCTATATGCTGCAAGTTTCTCCCCCATTGTACTCTCATCCTCGTGTTCATCATCTGTTTATGGAAGCAGCAGCCTTGGAGGTTGTGTCAAATCAGCATGCAGGAAAGCTACAAAAGTAATGGGAATTCAAACCAAGGCTTTGTGGGTCTTTGACATTGTTTATGCAAAATAATTGGCAAGATGCTTTGTATATCAAAAATCACTAAATCTATTCATGTATTCACTCATTCCCCATACCCCTCCCCAAACTCCCAAGAGATGCTTAAACAGAACACACTTTGTCCTAGCCAGGAGAAGGAAAAGGATTAAATTAAAGGAGCTAGCACTGCTGGCCACTCACTGAAATGGAAGGGAATGTAGTTAGTACTCATCCTTTCCTCTTGATCAGCATATTTACTTCATCCTGTGTATTCTCATCTCTGTCTCTTTCTTACCTAGACATGGAATCCTCTCATCCATGCCCAAGCATCCCTCTGCTCAATGCAATCTAGACCTGTGAGTAAATATGGACTCTAATACATTTTAGCTGCCTTAACTTTCTTATTCTAGACTAATAGTGCTTCAGTCCCAAATCTTACACCTACGAGGAAAGGAAATAGTAAATAGAACTGCATATTTCATTCCCTCACAAATCATTTCCCATGACACACCAACTTCAAGCATTCTGAACTCAGGAATCAGGTGACAAGGCATTATTATGAATCTAAATTATAAGGCATTTTCCCTCTGATTACCATATCATGATCCTTCATTAAACGTGGGAGTAAAGTGTAGGAATTAAGGTAGTTTACCAAGGGTGATGTAGTAGTAAGATCTCCCACACCACCACCACCTCCCATACACTTCCCCTACAAATATGAAAGTGAAGAAGTTCATGTTAGCATATATATTCATCATTTTCCTTCATTTCAACCACTGAAATAATTCTTTAGAGCCCTAGCTGGTGTGCTGTTCTCGCTGCCTGTCTTCCAAGATTTAGCTAACTTGAAAGAGCTTGAGGGTACCTGGAGATCCACAGGGGTGTCAGGAACAGTGGAAGGGACTTGTGGTAAAGATACTATTCTTTTTTTTATATGATCAAAATAGCTGAGGAAGAGGAGAGAGAATGGTGAGAATGACTGAAGGAAGAAGGAAGGTACTGCCTGCCAGTCCCACCCCAAGAAAACAGGTGTTCACTGTCTACATATGTTCTCTATATACAAAAAGGGTAACTCTTATGCTATGTGTTTCATAGTCATTAAGAAACTGGGGAAGATATATTAAGTCCCAGTAATAGTCATTCCTTTAATACCGTTCATAATGGCCAGACCATGAAATTACATAGTTCTTTCAAGTATCATAAAAAGGGTATTAAATTTATAGCCAAGTACAAATTAGAAGAGGTTTTAAGGAATATGGCTCGGAGCCCACCTTAGAAGAAATAGTCTTTTACAGTATTCCCAGAAAACAATTCACTCTCCCCTCTAAGCCCCATTTTCTTTTCTTTTCTTTCTTTTTTTTTTTAAGAGACAGGGTCTCACTCTGTCATCCAGGCTGTAGTGCAGTGGCACAATCGCAGCTCACTGCAGCCTCCAACTCCTGGGTGCAAATGATCCTCATCCCTCAGCCTCCCAAGTAGCTGGGACTACAAGAACACACCACCACACCTGGTTAATTTAAAAAAAAAAAAATTTGTAGAAATGGAAGTCTCTCTATGTTTCCCAGGCTGGTCTTGAACTCCTGGCCCCTAGTAATTCCCCTGTCTTGGCTTCCCAAAGTGCTGGAATTACAGGCATGACCCACCACATTCATGTGAGCCTCATTTTCCACATCTGTACAAAGCTATCATGGAACTTGGGACAAGACTAGTATTTTTCAAAGATGTGCTGCATAAAACATCTGTATCAAAATCACTTGGGTGGGCATTTGTTAAAATTAAGATTCATGAGTCCCTTCCAAGATCCATGGAATCAAAAACTCTGAGGCTGGGCCCAGGAATCTGCATTTTCAACACAGCTCTTCTCCCACCTCCATTGCCCCAGATGGTTCTGACATATGTTTAATAAGTTGCAAAGATGCTCCACTTCATGTGTGATTATTTATATTGTTACCTTTCCCTAGACTGTGCTCCCCCTCAACTTTGTGGATATCCTGCCTGGGTTTCTAAGCTCAGCTCAAATACAGCATGGTCTCTGAAACCCACTTTTATCCAATTCTCCAACAGAGGCCAGTTTTTCTGTTGCTAGGGGCAGAGTATGGGAAGACTTCAGGGCTGAGATAAAGGGAAGTCCTGTGTGCACTGGGATGGAGCTCAAGGAAGGGTTCTGATATCTGCACTGAACTATTCTGCCTGAGTTTCTTCATTTGAGTTTCAGATGCTATAAGAGCTTTAAAATGTGTAAACCAATAACTAGGGCACTTACATTGAGCTTCTGACTGGTGAAAACAGCGAATTACAAATATTTAGCCACTATAGTTGGGAAAGAAATTTTATATTCATTTAAAGATGGAAAAATAGAATTCAAAAGGAGACTGAAAGGCTGCCAAATAGACAAATACATATGTGTAGTAAAAGAGGGAGGTAGAGCCCAATAAGGGACTTTCTTTTGCCCTGTGGCAAATAATAGGCAAATCCTTAATGGATCACATGCATTTGGAAGACACAAGAGGAAGAAAGGTGCTAGTGAGAGATGCAAGATTTGGTTATCCAATTTATATAAGGAAAGTTAGGATAAATGCTTAATTATTTCCTTTGAATCTTTAATTTTCATACAAAGTTGTTGGTGCCTTAGTTATTTCCAATGTTCTTAGTTGTTATCATTGTTGGATTTCTATATTAAAAAATTGAGTATGATTACAAATTCATGTTTTTGTATATATTTGGTAGATTTCAATTAAATGCATTAATTGGTTTAAAAAGAAAGATTTGGTTACATTAAAATTTTAAAGCCTCACTAGGTGAAAGACACTAAATCAGTGCTTCTCAAAGTGTGGTTTAGAAGTCATGGAAATTAAACAACCTGTTGCTGAATGATTATTGAGTCAAGAATGAAATTAAGATGGAAATCAAAAAATCATTTCAGTTGAACAACAAAGGGGATGCAAGCTATCAAAATCTTTGGAACACAGCAAAAGCACTCCTCAGGGGAAAACTGATAGCCTTAAGTGCCAACATCAAAAAGACAGAAAGATCACAAATTAACAACCTAAAGTCAAACCTCAAGGAACTAGGAAAGAAAGAACAAATCAAACCCAAAGCCAGAAGAAGAAATAAGGAAGGTCAGAGGAGAACTAAATGAATTGGAGAATAAAAAACCAATACAAAGGATTAATGAAACAAAAAATTGGTTCTTTGAAACAATAAACAAAATCGATAGACCTCTTGCTAGATTAACCAAGAATAGAAGAAAAAGGACAAAAATAAGTTCAATCAAAAATGAAAAACATAACAACTGATACCTCAGAAACACAGAACATCATCCATGAACACTACGTAAACCTCTATGTGCATAAACTAGAGAATGAAGAGGAAACGGACATGTTCCTGAAAACACACTGTCACCTCTCCTACTCAACATAGTGCTAGAAGTCCTAGCCATGACAATCAGGCAAGAGAAGAATATGAAGGGTATCCAAATCAGGAAACAGGAGGTCAAGATTTACTCATTGCTGATGCTATGATCTTGTATCTAGAAAACCCCAAAGATTCCACCAAGAGTCTCCTAGAATTGAAAAATAAGTTCAGCAAAGCCTCAAGATCTAAAGTCAGTATACATAAATCAGTAGCATTTCTATATACTAATAACAGTCAAGCCGAGAGTCAAATCAAAGACTCAATAGCATTCACAATAGCTACAAAGAAAATAAAATACCTAGGAATACACTTAACCAAGGAGTTGAAAGATCTGTACAAGGAGAACTAGAAAACTCTTGAGGAAAGAAATAGCAGATAATATAAACAAATAGAAAAACATATCCTGCTCATACATGAGTAAATCAACATTGTTAAAATGTCCATACTACCCAAAGTGATTTATAATTTTAATGCAATCCCCATCAAGTTACCAAAATCATACTTCACAGCTCTATCAAAAATAATTCTGTGCTTCACTTGGAACCAGAAAAGAGCCTGAATAGCCAAAGAAATCTTAAGAAAAAGGAACAGATCTGGAAGCATCACATTACCACACTTCAAACTATACTAGAAGACTATAGTAACCAAAACAGCATTGGTACAAAAATATAGACATGGATCAATGGAACAGAATAGAAAAACCATCTACCTACAACCAACTGATCTTTGACAAAAGCAAACAACAACATACACTAGGGGAAAGAAACCCTATTCAATAAATGGTGCTGGGAATATTGGAAGCCACATGCAAAAGAAGGAAACGGGACCCCTACCTCTCACCACTCATAAAAATTAATTCAAGATAGATAAAATACTTAGATCTAAGTCATGAAACCATAAGAATTCTACAGGAAAATGTAGGAAAAACTCTTCTAGATATTGGCCTAGGCAAAGAATTTATGAAAAAATTGCCAATGGCAATCATGGTAACAATAAAAATTAATAAATGGGATTTGATTAAACTAAAAAGTTTCTGCACAGCTAAGGAAACAATCAACAAAGCAAATAGACAATCTACAGAATGGGAAAAAATATTCACAAACTACACATCTGATAAAGGGCTAATAATCAGAATCTACAAAGAACTCAAGCAAATCAGCAAGAAAAAAAACAAACAACCCTATTAAAAAGTGGTAAAAAGACATGAACAGAAGCTTCTCAAAAGAAGAAAGACGAATGACCAATAAGCATATGAAAAAATGTTCAATGTCACTATTCATCAGGGAAATGGAAAGTAAAACCACAATGAGATACCAACTTACCCCAGTTAGGCTTTTACTAAAAAGTCCAAAAACAATACATGCTGGCATGGATGCAGAGAAAAAGGAGTGCTTATACACTCTTGGTGGGACTGCAAATTAATACGACCAGTATGGAAAACAGTGTGGAGATTCCTCAAAGAACTGAAAGTAGACCTACCATTTGATCCAGCAATTCCACTACTGGGTATTTACTCAGAGGAAAAGAAGTCATTTTATCAAAAAGACATCTGCTCTGAAATGTTTATTGAAGCACAATTCGCAATCACAAAGATGTGAAATCAACCCAAGTGCCCATCCATTCATGAGTGAATTAATAAAATGTGGTATATGTACACCATGGAGTACTACTCATCCATAAAAAATATGAAATAATACCTTTTGCAATAACTTGGATGGAACTAGAGACCATTCTCCTAAGTGAAGTATCACAAGAATGAACAAACACCACATGTACTCACTATTAAACTGGAACCAACCTATGAGCACACATGTGCACAGAGGGAAATAAAACTCAGTGGAAAGCAACTAGGGGCGAGGGTGGAGAATAAACCAACCTAATGGGTACTATGAACACTATTCTGGTGACGGGCGCACCTATAGCCAGGGTTCAAGCATTACAAAAAAGATCCATGTAATCTCAAATATTTGTACACACTTAATATTTTGAAATTTTAAAGAAGCGTGGTTCAGAAACACTTGCATCATAAACACCTGCATCAGAAAATAAGGGAGCTTATTCAAGAAGCAGATCCCTATGAATTAGAATCTCTAGGGGCCAGGACCCAAAGGCCAACATTTGGGAATGACACCACCAGATGAATTCTCCCTTTCTTCTTCTTTTTTTGGTTTGAAAAGTTAACAGTAGGTGAGAAAGGATCTGAAAGTAAACCTTTCAAGACTTGGTGATCCCTGATGATTGGGTTTACCTGAATCTCTCTAACCTAGTAGAAAGATTGCAGTTCTATGCTGAGCCTCAGTTATCTTCTGATTAAGAATCACCTAACTCCACTGAGAATGGTTTTTATCAAAAAGTCCCAAAACAGCAGACAATTCACTCTTCTAGTTTGTCATCATACTAATTCTTGGGGCTTTAAGAGAATCCCAGGAAGCATAAGCTATGAGAAAGAAGTTTGTTTTTTAAACTTCAGAATATTACCGGGGTACAAACAAAACATAAATTGCTTTTGTATAGTTCAAGTTAAAGTTATAAATGTGTCCATCACCCATAATGTGCATTGTACCGGTTAGGTATGAATTTACCCATCCCCACCGCCCCCTCCTACCTGCTTGAGTTCCGTTGAATTTTATTACCGTATGTGCACATGAGTGTTGATTTATAAGTTTCAATTTAGTAGTGAGTACATGTGGCTTTTGTTCTTCCATTCTTGTGATATTTCACTTAAAAGGATGGTCTCCAGTTTCATTCGGGTTGTTACAAAGGTATTAGTTTACCATTTTTCATGGATGAGTAATATTCCATGGTATACATATACCACATTTTATTGATTCACACATGTATTGATAGGCATTTGTATTGATTCCACATCTTTGCAATTGTGAATGGTGCTGCTATAAAATTTGAGTGCAGATATCTTTGTTATAGAATGTCTTCTTTTCTTTGGGTATGTACCTAGGAGTGGGATTGCTGGATCAAATGGTGGATTTACTTTTAGTTCTTTGAGGCATCTCCATACTACTTTTCATAAAGGTTATGCTAGTTTGCAGTCCTGCCAGCAGTGTATGAGTGTTCCTATCTCTCTGCATCTGCACCAGCATTTGTTGTTTTGGGACTTTTTGATAAAAACCATTCTCAGTGGAGTTAGGTGATTCTGAATCAGAAGATGACTGAGGCTCAGCATATAACTGCAATCTTTCTACTAGGTTAGAGAGATTCAGGTAAACCCAATCATCAGGGATCACCAAGTCTTGAAAGGTTTATTTTCAGATCCTTTCCCACCAACTGTTAACTTTTTCAAACCAAAAAAAGAAGAAATGTGTCTCAGTCAAAAAGACTTTCTGCTTTTGTTAATTCTACAGGAACAGCAGACTGACATTGCTTATTTTTCCAGAGACCCTCAATTATGTTCTTAATATCCTCTCATATATAATAAAACTGTTAAGCCTAGGCTCTTCCATAGACTTTGTTGATTCATGCCAATAAAGGCACCATCTGCACCCATAGGTTTATAAGCAAACTATATTTCCAAGTAGGCTCATTATTATCAAGCCAGGTGTCTAATAGTTCGAATGTCTTCTAGAGCCTGTATAACTGAACTTAGAAAGCTCTCCAAACCTGTGTCTACATGCAAAGTGAGGCAAACAACAAATAAAATTATCAGAGTAATTCAATGTAAAAACAAATATATTTACCTTGCAGAGCCACATGAGTAGTTGACTGGTATGAAGCATATTTTTAGATGTCCAACACAGGTTCTAAAGAGAAATGCAGAAGGATAGTATTTTTTCCAATTGGAGGCATAATCCATTCTAATGAGCTGCTGTCATGTGATTTGCAAACAGTTCCATACCATAGTGGGATACCACTCCCAGCCATAATGACAATCCCAAAACAGAGAAAAGATCTTTGCTATATCAATTCATCCATGCATCTATTCAACAAATATTTACCCTATTAGTCCCCAAGTCTTATTCTAGATGTCATGATACAGCAATGAACAAAAGAGATAAAGTGACTACCCTTGTGGATCTTACAGTTTAGTGGAAGAAATTGACAATAAACACGAAGAAAAAATAATAATTTCAGATAGCAATAAATGCTATGAAGAAAATAATACACAGTAATAAAATAGAGTGATTGTGGGGTTGGGAAACTATATTGGGTGGTTGAGAAAGACCTCTTTGAGGAGATAACACTTGAATTGAAACCTGAATGATATGAAGGAGCCACCAATGGGAAGATCTGCGGACAAAGGGAGAGGTAATAGCAAATGCAAATACCCTGAAGTGAGATAGAACTTGGTCTGGCTGAAGAAGAACAAGAACAATGTGGCTGTAACAGAGAGAGAAAGGGAAAGAGTGGCTAGCGATGGATCATTAAGTATGCAAAGCCAAATTGTTTTGTCCTTTGTAGGCCATGGAGAGGATTATAGAGTTTTTTCTAAGTGCCATGGTAAGGCAAAGAGCCTATGTGGACTGATGGAAGCATGATACCTGAAGATATACTTGCACTCTTATTTGTAGCAATAGCTACTGTGTACCAAGCCACTATCATGTGCTGAGATGCTTTAAAAAACATCATTTTATTTCATCAGTGTTTTGTAGCTCTCCTTGTAGAGATCTTTCGCCTCCTTGGTTAGGTATATTCCTAGGTATTTTATTTTCTTTGTAGCTACTGTAAATGGTATTGAGTTCTTGATTTGACTTTCAGCTTGACTGTTATTAGTATATAGAAATGAAACTGATTTATGTACATTGATTTTGTATCCTGAGACATTTCTGAATTTATTTGTCAAATCCAGAAGACTCTTGATGGAATCTTTGGGGTTTTATATATACAAGGTCATATCATCAGTGAAGAGCAATAGTTTGACCTCCTCTTTCCCAATTTGGATACCCTTTATTTCTTTCTCTTGCCCGATTACTCTGGGTAGGACTTCCAACACTATGTTGAACAGAAGTGGTAACAGTGGACATCCTTGTCTTGTTCTAGTTCTTAGAGGGAATGCTTTCAACTTTTCCCCATTCAGTATGATGTTGGCTGTGGGTTTGTCATGTATGAATTTCGTTATTTTGAGGCATGTTGATTGTATGCTTAATTTGTTGAGTGTTTTTTATCATGAAGCAGTGCTGGATTTTATCAAATGCTTTTTCTGTATATATTGAGATTATCATATGGTCTTTGTTTTTACTTCTTTTTTTGTAGTAAATCACATTTATTGATTTATGTACATTGAACCATCCTTGGGTCCTTGGGATGAAACCTGCTTGATCATGGTGAATTATTCTTTTGATGTGCTGTTGAATTCAATTTGCTAGTATTTTGTTGAGGATTTTTGCATCTATGTTCATAAGGGATATTAGTCTATAGTTTTATTTTTTTGTGTGTCCTTTCCTGGCTTTGGTATCAAGGTGATACTGGCTTCATAGAATGAGTTAGGGAGGGTTCCCTCCTTCTTAATATTATGGAACAGTTTCAGTAGAATGGGAGCCAGTTATTCTTTGCAGATCTGATAGAATTCAGCTGTGAATCCATCTGGTCCGGGGCTTTTTGTTGTTGTTGGGAGATTTTTAATTACTCTTTCAATCTTGCTATTCATTATTGATCTGCGCAGGATTTCTATTTCTTCCTGATTCAGGCTTGGGAGGTTGTGTGTTTCCAAATATTTATCTATCTTTTTTAGCTTTTCCAGTTTGTGTGCAAAAAGGTTTTCATAGTATTCACATATGATATTTTGTATTTCTGCGGTATTGTTTGTAATGTCTCGTTTTTCATTTTGGATTGATCTTATTTGGGTCCTTTCTCATCTATTTCTGATTAATCTAACTAGTGGTCTATTGATTTTGTTTATCTTTTCAAAACTCAACTTTTTCTTTCATTAATCGTTTTGTATTTTTGTTTGTTTGTTTCCGTTTCATTTAGTTCTGCTCTGACCTTCCTTATTTCTTCTTCTGGCTTTGGATTTGATTTGTTCTTCCTTTTCTAGTTCCTTGAGGTGTGACATGAGGTTTTTAATTTGTGATCTTTCTGACTCTTTGATGTAAGCATTTAAAGCTATGAATTTCCCCTTTAGCACCGTTCCTTGCGTACCCCATAGATCTTGGAAGCTTGTGTCCTGTGCCATTCAGTTTGAAAAATCTCTTGATTTCCATCTTAATTTCCTCATTGACTGAAGGATCATTCATCAGCAGGTTGTTTAATTTCCATAAACCTCTCAAAAATGCTATAAAATGTGGCTGTTCCTATATGAGGCAACAGAACCTTAGAGTTCACCCAAGGTCACCCAACTAAGAAGTGAAACTGGGATTCTTACTCATGTGTGTCTGACTCCAAAGTCAAAGACTATTAATCACTATACAAAGTAAGATTTATTATTAATCCAAAGTATACTTAAGTTGGAGTAACCATATAAGTTACCATTTATAAAGAGCTTACTATGTGCCAGGCACTAAGCAGAAGTCAGTTATTATTCAACATCACCCTATGAGTTACGTACTATAGTGATGCCATTTTGCCAATTACTAAATTGTGCCTGAGAGAGACTAAGGACCCATGGTCACAGAATTGAGAAATTCAAACCTAGATCCATCTGACTCCAAAGCCATAGTAATAGTATTTCCCCACAATGCCAAATGTCACTTGTCTTTAGGACAATTTCTGTTCAAATTTAACCTAGCTTGGACACTTGTCACTATCCTGCTCCTTTATGCATAGTCATCAAGAGCTCTGAAGGGATAGCAAAAATCCTATGATAAGAATTCAAATTGAATGAAGGTGACATTTGCAAGCTAGCTGTTTTCTGGTCCCTTTACAGGCAAAGGACACAGTTCATCTATGTGAGGACAGGAAGCTGCAAGATTTCTCTGTATATCTGTGTGTATGAGACAATGACTTCTCTGTCTTAGCTATGAATAGAAAAGAAACAATTGGATAGGTCTGTAATGTCTGTAGAAATGTCAAGATCGATGCATCTGGTAATGTACCCTGAACAACCTCTAGTGTCCACTCCTGTCTGTGTGCCCAACAATGTCTGGGAATCATAAGTAGCCCTTTCTATTAGGAAAACGGAAGATAAAGGAGAGCTACCCTGTGGATGTTTTATAAGTCGAAAGTTTAAGGTAGATATTACTTAAGCATTAGAAAGCACCATACAATGGAATATCATTCATCCATATAAAGGAATGAAGTACTGATACATCCTACAGTATAAATGACCATTCAAAATAGTATGCTGTAAAATAAGCCAAATGCAAAATGCCACAAATTATATGATTCCATTTATATGAAATTTCCAGAACAGTCAATTGTACAGAGACATAAAGTGGACTAGTTGTTAGCAAGTGCTGGAGAGCTTGGGATAATGGGTAGTGACTTGTAATGGGTTTGGGTTTTTTGTAGAGGGGAGATAAAAATATTCTGAAATTAGATAATGGTGATAGTTGTACAACATTGTGAATACACTAAACACCACTGTATTTTATACCTAAGGTGAATTTTATGGTATGTGAATTGTATCTCAATAGAGCTGTTATAAAAAAGTATATATTTGGTGAGGTAATAGTAATAATATACAATATTAACAATATATATATATTCAACATCTGTGTAAGTCTCAGAAGCTATCTAGACAAAAGCACTTATGGCAATTAGGATTTATACCCCACAGAAACTCAACCCTGATGATGTTTTCTTTTCATCTTTGTATTTCTCTTTTCATTTAGTGTCCTAATAAAGAGTCTTCTTGTAGCTCCCCAAGAATGCAAGCAATGGAGAGGTTCAAGATTCAGCCAGTAGTAAAGAGGACTATTATCTTAAATCTATTGGTAGATGCTGGCATCGGCCATTCATTTGCTAGCATTAGAGTTAGAAGAGATTAGGAGAAAAATGTAGGGCTAACTGAAGGGCTAATTCCTACTTTCTTATGCTAGAGATAACATCACAAGGCACAACTCATAATGTTAATTATGATGATGATTGCACTAGTAATGATAATTGAAATACCAGCTAATATTTGAGTACTCACTTTATGGTAGGCACTATATTAACTGCTTTACACAGATTATCTCATTTACTTTTCTCAAATATCCTGTGAGGCAGATACTATTATTTACCCCATTTGACAGATGAGAAAAACTGAAACATAGAAAGGTTAAGCAACTTACTCCATATCAAAAAACTGATAAGTGGTGGGACCAGAATAGAAGCCTAACCAGTCGGATACATGAGCTCGTGTTCTTAGCCACTTCACCATTTACTACTTCCCAGTTGCTGTGGTAATGATAATCACAGTAATATTAACTAAATATTCTAAATACCTGCTTATAACCAGGTAGTCTACCTAAGAGGTACATGCTATT
This sequence comes from Avahi laniger, assembly GCA_963575035.1. Taxonomy (NCBI): domain Eukaryota; kingdom Metazoa; phylum Chordata; class Mammalia; order Primates; family Indriidae; genus Avahi; species Avahi laniger. Next base: position 18,671 of record CAUYSK010056677.1, on the reverse strand, counting down.
ATTGTTCCCTATTTTGTAGGTGAGGAAACAGAGGCATGGAGAGGCTTGGCAACCTGCCCAGGACATAAGATGACCAACTGGCCCAGAAAGTAGTAGAGGGTAAAATCCAATCCAAGCAGTCAATAAACTCTGCTACCTCATTTTTTGACATTTTGGTCCTAACCTCACACTTAAGGGGAGATTCAGAACCCACCTGACCCATGAGAGTCAACCACATTCATTATCCAGCCTACTCTAATCTGTAAAATCAACCAATGTGGGTGACAGGCTGATATATCTCATTCCTTCTCTGCATACTGTGGCTGCTCTCTGTGCCATCCTGGTCCTTCTGGCCTATCTGTGGAAGAGAGTGACTTTTCCCCAAAACATAAATCATGCAGCAGTAAGTACACTGACCAGCTTTTGAGTTGTAGAAAGACAGCTTAGGCTTTTCTTTTTTCACATATTTTACACAACAGAGGACACTGGGACAGTAAAATCCCCACTGCCTGGAAGCTACAACCAGAGTTTTATAGGCTCCTCATCTAATTAAGAAAAGGTTGGATTTTTTAGGCTCTTTAGTATGAAATACATCCATTTTATTAGTTGGAAAAAGCTACCCAAAATGAGGCATTAAGTAAAAGTGCTGATTGAATTTTATCACCCTAATTAGAAAATAAAAATGAATCTGATAATAGATTTTTAAATGATACTACCCTTCACACACAATAAATTTCTTTGATTTTCCCCTCATATATGCATTCAGATCTGTATAACCTATTTTAAAGCAAATGCATTTTTAAGGATAATGTTACAATATCTCTTGTCAGATGAAAATATGAAATATATTCTAACATCAGGACATAGGTAGTGTCAAAGTAGAGATTCTAAGGGCAATGAGGAAAAGGCTAGACAGTGATCTGAGGCTGGAAACAGTAAGCTGAGGGATAAATCCCCTACGGTTGCCAAAAATCAGCAAAAGTAAATCAAAGTTCTGAGATCTAGAAGGTCAAAGCAAAGGGAACAGCTAGGTCTCTTAGTCTGGATTCCAAGAGGTCTGATATGCAAAAAAAAAAAAAACAAATACCAATAATCATATTATCAATATGAGCCTGAAACTGGGATCAGTTTCATTGCCACAGAGGTCCCCCTCAACAACACACACACATACACTGACTAGGCAGGAAATTTCCTCAGTATATGAGTGGAACTGGACTTAAAAGGATTAGAAAAGTAGCAGCAGCAGGCAAGGAAAGAGTGAAGAAACCAGCAGCTATAGATGGCTCCTAATAAATGTCAAAAAGTCTTTTATTAAGGCAGCGTTGTTCTTAATTATGAATATGCATGGACTGAGCTGGTGGGTAGCAGATCACCTGAACAACTCTTTCAATGGGGACCCAACGTCATTGTGGAGTTACAGTGCCAAGGATGGCATACAGGAATGCTGCTGTCAACAGCACCTGCTCTGGACTCCTCTATCTTGTCACTACATACTTCAGATGGTGGCCTTCAAAATGCTAGCCTGTATTGAGCACATCTTAGACAATGTGGAATGATTTATTTTAAAGCCCTTGATTGAAGGAAAACTGTTACTTTTGTGCTATTTCAAAGAAATCTTGTATTATTTAAGGGAATGGGTAGTATCACACTTGGTACCCACAGTGGTGACCTTGGAGAATTCTTTCATGAGACGCGACTGGCCCAGTGAATGTGAGTTAATATCCTGGTGGTCAATCTTTTATGAATGTTGCATTTTTGAAGTATAACTCTGTTTGTATTGTGGTCTATCTAAATCATACTTTCTAATATCCCCTGTAGGAAATGCATCAGAAACCCCACATACATGACAGCTGAGGAGAGGGGTAATGAAGAGTGACTTCTTAATGTGTATATTGGTATGCAGTTGCCTTTCGGAGTGATGAAAATGTTTTGGAACTGGGTAGAGGTGACATTTGTACAACATGTGAATGTACTAAACATCACTGAATTGTACACTTTTTAAGAGGTTAATTTTATGTTATGTGAATTTTACCTCAATAAAAAAGTACATGACTTGCATTAAATAAACCTATACTTGATACTTTTGTTCCAGATATTGTGCTAGATTCTGAGTGTACAAATAATAATCACAGTTAATGTTTGTTAAATCCTCATGAGGTTCCAGGAAGTATTTGAAGCTCTGCAAATATATTAATTAATTTCATCATAGCAACCTTCTAAAAAAGGTACTATTAGTTTTATTTTACAGATAAGAGAACTGAGGACTAGGGAGACCAATTAACTTGCCCAAGATGTGATAACTAGTAAGTGGCAGAGCCAGGATTTAGACCCAGTCAGTTCAGCTCCAGAGACTGTCAATTTAAGAACTATGTTGCAGTGCCTCAGATGCAGACACTGGCCTCAAGAATTTCACAGTCAATTCGTGGTGAGTGCCAAGAAAGCCCATAGGAGAGGTATCTAAGGAATGGCAGAGAACAGAAAAGTATCCAAGAAGAGATAACACCTGGGATTAATCGTAAATGATAAATAAGAATTAAACACACAAAGAGGAAGAAAGGAGAGTGTTGTAGATAGAAGGATAGATCTGGAAAGGCATAGAGATGAGAACTATGTTATAAGCAGTTTGGTGTAACTAGAGTATGAAGATTGAGTTGATGAGTGGCAGGCTATGTAGCTGGAGAGAGAAAGGGTCCACATGTGTTACTGTATCCTATAGGCATAGGAGAGCTATTGACATGTTTTAAGCAGGAGTGACACAATCAGAGTTGACCTTTAGAAGTATTCTGGTGGCCCCCTGCTGGAGGTTGGAATTTAGAGGGACAAGACTCCAGGTAGAGAGGGAAACCTGTCAGGAAACTCTTTTATTAATTCAGAAAATAAACAATGATGCACTTAACTAGAGAAATGGTAATTGGCATCAAAAGGAATGGGTAGAGTGAATAATATTTAGGAATTCAAATAAGCAATACTGATAATCTCAATTAGAGTCTCAGAAACTTAGAGCGACCAGAAAGATCAAAAGCAAACCATTTCTCTTGGTAAGTGTCACCTTTCTATTGTTAAGAACTGCTAAACATCATTTCTAAACAGAATTCAGGAATAGCTAGTCTGTTCTTCATTTTCAGAAGCTATCCCATTGAAATTCTAAATGTAAACAGTCTTTATAAAGCCACATTCAGGAATACCAACTTACTTTAGGGAAAAGACATCCAGATTCAGTGTGTAAATAGAATTCATGCATTCCCAGAGACTTGAAAAGAGAATGGTTTGAAATGGATATAAGAAATTAACAATGCAGTATGTGGCTGTCTGGATCGCTTTGTCATCCTAACTGCATGTGGTTTCAAGATAGCAGAAATTAAAACACCATGCCAGGACAGTTAGACTTCATTGGGAAATGATCTTGGCATCATAAAGGAGAGACTGAAAGTGGGGAAAAAAATAGATTGTGGTGAATTGTTAATCAGTAGCAAAAAAAAAATGTTTCCCATCTCAGATCTCTTTTATTTGACCAATCTTTATTCCTTTTACACTCTGTAACTCAGTTAAACATCCTTTGGGCCCCACAACATGCAAAAATATTTAGAGGTCACAACAAAAACTTAATTATAGTCTCCCACTCTCAATGGATCTACAGAGTCACCAGGGACTTGAGATATACTCAAATAAAGCAACTAGAAAGTGATGTGATATGAAATATGGCCAAAGATCATCATCAGTGTTGAGGCAAGTGTGTGTTTTGTGAAATCAATGAGAGGAGGGTCCTACTGAGATCTGGAGGGGTCACTGTGAGTTTCCCAGAAGAGGTGGAAAATAAATCACACTATAGTGGAAGAATGAAGCAGAGTAAGGAGCAAGAGGCTGAAAGGTATCTACCTGCCTTGGAGAGAAACTAGCAAGAGGAGAGGACACAAAGGTTCCTTCGGATGAATAAGACGGGACTAGATGGCTTTGAATACCAGGTAAACATATTTCTTACCAGTGCAGGAGCATTTCTTTCACATGATTTCTACCCCTTTGAACTTTCTGAAAGTAGAATTACATATATGGCCACCAAGAACTGAGGACTTCCAAACCAGATAAGTCACAAAATGATTCCCAAGTTTCCTGCACTCAAGTCACACCACAAATGTGCTTGGGCTGTTCAGTGATTTTAATTTTATATTCATCAGGGGCTAGTGATATAAACTTTCCAAGGTTTTGTGCAAATCTTAAAGTGACAGCTCAATTTTTATCTATACCCTGTTAGCCCAATTGTTTCCCTGGACAGGGAGAAGAACAGCAGATTTTCTTAAGTCTGAGCAAAACCAGATTTCATAGTGAGAATGCAAGAGGAGGGGTTGGGGATTTAAGTAGAGAATGATTCTGCCTGTAGAGTCAGGTGCACTATTCATATGGCACAACACAATGCACAGAGAAAATTCTAGCATTTGTCATTTGTTAGTGCTTCATTCTGGAAGAGAATTGATAAGTCTCTGACCTCATTTAGGCTACAGAAACCTCTGTAATCCCAAGGCAGGTTGCATTTGGCAGGGAGCATAGAAGGGAAGAGCAGAGAACAGATAACCTCTGGTCTCTGAGAACTGCTAACTAGCCCTGCCTCCCAGCACCACTCTTACACACACATTCACACTCCTCAGACTCCACAGCATGGCTGCGTACCTAGACCTCTAGTATCTCCCATTAGTGACTCACTAGTCTCCACCCCTCAACTATCTTTACTTGTGGTATCTGTCATATCCCACCTACTTGACTGGGTTCCAGGTCTAGGCCAGCCTTGGCCTTATTACTAATTATCTCCCTAAAATCCAAGGTTAGCTCTGCAATGAAACAGAAAGATCCTCTGTTCAAACCTCCTCCATTATAAGTCTACAGATAAATCCTGTCCAAGAGGAAGATTCCGTGAAAAGAGGGCCAAGGCTATAGCAGAGCATGTACTTTTTTCCAAGCACAACCTTAAAGGGGTATCCAGAGGAGTTGAATCCTGCAGTTATCTAAATAATTATGATGTGCATTTGTACACATATGTATTTGTACAATAAGTCAAATCAAATCCTATCTGCCCTAACAGCTCCATTTAGTAAAAGCTTAATATTAGCCTGCATGATAAGAATATATAATCCCTAGAAGTGGCCAGTTACATATGGGGGTCAATGAGATAAAAAGTAAATATGAAAAAGTTTAAGGCAAGGTGAAGTCTTTAGTATTTCCATAAAAAAAAGTAGACAGTGCCAAGGCTTCTCAAAGCAAGATGGACTATTTAATGTGCAGAGTAGTAAGAGTCATTGAGAGGGGATGTGATCATCATAGCTGAAATGGAACCGACTACTAGCGAATGCACTGGAGAAGGCTGAGAGGTCCTTGAGTAAATCAGTGTTTAGGAAGGAAATGGCATCGCTGAAGGAAAATCCTACTCCCACCCCTTCCAACTCTTGGCCTCTGGTTTTAAAATTAAACTAACAGTGAAAACTCATTTAGGAAAGTATTATATTTGGGGGATTTTTAGGGAATAGGAGCTGCCTTGGAGCTCCATTTTATTATAACGTATAACCATCAATATTTTTTAACTCTTCCACTATATTTACTCTCCTGTAAAATACACAGGGTCTTCCCCACCCCCAAGTGATTTAGTAATAGTTGTTTGCAATATCCACAAGATACAACTATAATCAGTGAAATTGCTAGAACTCTTTGCTTTGCTGATTCAGCAGATGTGCTTAAGATCTATAAAAATATAATGATCTCCTGTAAATACTCAGGGCTGGCAGTTCCAAAAGAGATAAAAATAAAGGTATAATCATTAATCATTTTCACATGCATTACTTGGAGGGGGTGGAAATGAACTGATAAATTATCACAGGCAAAATGTTATGCTAAGAAACTAAACTAGATACCTGCTATATTTGAAAGAAATGTTTGAATTACCACTGCTCAGGGATCCTCCCTGACAAGAACAAGGGTACCACATCAGGCAGTCCCCAAGTGATTCACTACTGAGACAGCTGACAATTCATTATATTTATGAGGAAAATAAGAATATTTGCTAAAGATGTGAATTTTCTTGGAGTCTAAAGTTAGGTCCACAAAAATCAAGTTTGTCTGCTTTAGCAGCTTTCACCAGTTCTATGAAAACATATATCAAAATTCTGACTTTTTAAAAATGTTGGTAACTGTTTACAGAAGATTTTTCTCTGTCCTTGGAATTCCTTAATTTGTGGACCCAAAGGAAAGGATCGACTTAAATATGTGAGCCCCCACTTCAAAAATGCTAATGATAAAACCTTCATCATTTACTCGTGGTAAAGAAACATTTTTAATCACCTTTCCTATTAAAAAATGTGAATGGAGAAAAATTGCCAACCCTGATGAATGTGAATGCCTGAACAGAGGACTCAATGCCATTTTCACACACAAGTATAGAAATTCCATCTTTCATAGCTTTTAAGAGAGAGATTGATTTTGTTTTCTAGCCCCATCCAACCCACACAGTCAGAAACCATGAAACTATCACTCAGGCACCAGCAACTTTGATTTTAAAAGCATACCTAATTGCACTTAAAAGTGTATAGCACCAAGGGTGTGCCAGCTGCAGGATCAGAGCTGTCACTCACTGAAAATATTACTTCATAATAGTCTTAATCTTTTGATTGTAAATTACAGAAAAAGAGGATTTTAGTGTGCCTACAAATTATCCATTTTTTTAAAAAAGACCAACTAGAATTTTTGTAATAACATCAAGAAAATGTCACCCTAGACAAATATCGGACTAAGCTCTAGAAAACAATGTTAATTTGGATCATGATGTGCTATATTAATTATGCAGGAAAAATGTAAACAAGTACAATAATCATATCTAATTTAAAGTTTTTGCACAATTCACATGACCTCATCTCCATTTTTTTTCCAATAAACAATACTAAAACCATGACAATGAAATTTTAAAGAGGAAAATGTATGATTACTTCAGGTTTAAGAGAATTTGCCCCAATAATTATGACCCTTATTAGCCTCAGACCCTGTAAGTTATCTAAGGGGACATGGTTTTTATTCTAGCCTAGCAATCGCAAAGAGACCTTGTCTTACTCTTGAGGAGACAGTGCACTGAAGCTGCAAATGGCCAAGAAGGGCCAGGAGTGGTATTCAGGGATTCTGTCACAGCTTTGAAGAGAACGGTTTTCTTCACTTAATTAGAAATAATATCTCCATGAAATGAGCAAAGAAGGAAAATTAGGGAAACTCTTGGGGAAAAAAATAATGTAAACATCATATTTTTTACTCTTTCCTAATTATTCCGAATGTCTTTTCATTGTCAAATATATTCATTGTCAGTGTATGAAGGGATTAAAAATGATGCCCAGAATTATATACAGTGAAGCATATAATTTTTAAGTCTATATCTTGCTCAGAGATGTCTTGAGTCCCCTTGACACAAAGAAACTAAGAATCATTTCTTTTATCACTGTCTCTTTCCCATAACATTTGGGGTAGAATTTTTCCATTTAAAAACAGGGTCAAATAAGTAAAATCATATGTTATTTGACCTTTTGTGTCTGGATTACTTCACTTAGTATTCATATTCAAGGTTCATCCATGTTGTAGCACGTACCAGAATTTCCTTCCTTTTTAATGATGAATAATATTGCATTGTATGTATATGTCGCATTTTGTTTATCCAGTCATCCTTCAATGAGCACTTGGGTTGCTTCCACCTTTTGCCTTTTGGCTATTGTGAAAAATGATGCTATAACATGGGTGTACAAATACTTACTTTCAGTTCTTTTAGGTATATACCCAGACATTGAATTATTGGATTATATGTTAATTCTACTTTTAATTTTTTTTTATTTCGGGAAATTATGGTGGTACAAACATTTTGGTTACATGTTATGACTTTTCCACATCACAACCATGATTTGAGATGTGACCTTTCCCCCCCTACAATTCTCACCACGTTCATTAGTTGTTAAATTTATAGAAACAAATAAATAGAATGGTGTTTGCCAGAGGATGGAGGTAGAAGTAATGGGGAGTATTGTTTAAGTAGTATAGAGTGTCAGTTTTGCAAAATGGAAGGAGTTTTGCAGATGGATGGTGGTAATGGTTGTACAATAATGTGAATGTATTTAATGTCACTGATCTGTACATTTAAAAATGGTTAAAATGGTAAATTTTATGTCATGCATATTTTGCCACAGTAAACAACAACAACAACAACAATGACAAAGTAGCACAAGAAGTAGAGGGGAGTAAATGGAGTCAAACTCTTAAAAGATTCTTGTATTGCTAATAAGGCAATAAATGCCCTAATTTAAGGTAGACTATAAAAAGTCAATTTTGCATAACTACCAAGAGAATTATTAATATACAATTTAGAATATAGAATTTAAAAACTAATATAGAGGATAAAGAAATAATAGATACTAGATTAATCCAAAAGGGTCTAAGAAATATAAGAATGAGAAAATATTCTACAGCTGAATAAAACACGTGACAATTTCTCTCATGAAGCAGGTAGTAACAAATAGGTACATTGAGAACATTTGAAAGCATCGTCCTTGCTTTCCTATCCAGGTGGAGAAATGTGTGAAAATATATCTTCTAATTATGTTTCTTTCCTTACTAAAAGGGTCTTTTAAGTGCCTAGACTTCGAAGATTGTTGTAATCCTCTATGAAACTGAATATTTTAATAATTTGCTACCCTAAAAATAACACTTAGACATAACTATTTTTCTGAAGTTATAAATTGTTGTAAGTTTTTTTGTCAAGGTACTTGAAAAATTTTGACATTTCACTTTTTCTCCCTTTCTCTGCATAATTTCCTTGGTAGATGAACTGCTCTTTCTCAGCGGAAATGATTAAAGATTTGTTGTTGCCATTGGAAAAAAAAAAGGAGTCAGGGACTTGTGCATCTCCCCAAATGAAACTCCATTGTCTTTTTTGCAGGCATCTCCAAACAGAACACCTGCATCTGGATGTATCACAGGTAAACCCCTTTAGTCAGGATATTTGTGGCTGAATAACAATTGCTACGTATAAGTATTTTCCAGGTAATATCAACCCTTTGGTATTATTAAATTAATCCTATTAGTCTCCCTGATTGCTTTTCCTTCCAAGAGATGTTAACTTGGACATTGAATTTGACCCTTTGCTGCCATGTTGTTTGAGTACTGTCTATCATGTCTCTAAAATGAGTTCTTTTGTGAGCCGCTTGCCAGCTGCTTTTGTATTCTATATAGAGTATTTTTCTGTGAAGTCTACAAAGTCAGACATATCAGTTGTGCTGGGATCAATAGATATCTACATGCAAAATAATGAAGTTGGACCCTTCCCTCACATCATATACAAAATTTAATTTAAAATGGATCAAAGATCTAAACATGATGTTTGTACCCTCATAATACCCTGAAATAAAATAAACAAGCCAAAAACATCCAAAACCATAAAATTGCTAGAAGAAAACATAGCAGTAAATATGCATGACATTGGATTTGGCAACATTTCCTCAGATATGACACCAAAAGCACAAGCAACAAAAAATAACGTAGAAAAACTGGACTTCAACAAAACCAAAATGTTTTATGCATCACACAAAACCATCAAGGAAGTGAGAAGACAACACATAGAAGGGGAAAAAATACTTGAAAATCATGTTTGATAGACAATAAGTGTTGGTAAAAATATGAATATATTGGAACCCTCATACATTACTCATGGAAATGTAAAATGGTACAGCATCTACAGAAAACGATTTGGCAGTCCCTCAAAAAGTTAAACACAGTTACCATATAACCTGACAGTTTTACTCCTATGTATATACCCAAGAGTAATGAAGACATATGTCCCCATAAAAACTTCTACAGAAATGTTCATTGAAACACTGCTAATAATAGCCAAAAAGTGAAAACAAACTAAATGTCCATTAACTGATGAGTAGATAACAAAATGTACAATGGAATATCATTCAGTCATAAAAAGGAATGAAATACTGATACATGCTGTAACATGGATGAAGCTTGAAAACATTATGCTAAGTGAAAGAACCCAATAGCAAAAGATCACATATTGTGTGATTGCATTTATATGAAATATTCAGAATAGGCAAATCCACAGAGACAGAAAAGATATTATTGTTTTCCAGAGGCTAGCAGTGGGAAATTGGAGTAAAATGGTATGTGACTGCCAATGGGCATGAGGATTTCTTCTGGGAGCAGTGAAAATGTTCTGGGATTAATGGAAATGGTTGCATAACTCTGTAAATATACTTAAAATCATTTAATTTTAAACTTCAAATGGATGAATTATATGGTATTTGAATTACATGTCAATATGGCTATATATAATAGCTAACTTATTTTCTTTCCTTCTTTCCTTCCTTTCTTTCTTTCTTCTCCTTTCCAGACCCTACATGAATGGTAAGAAACATTTGCCCCTGTAGAAGAATACAATTTTCTCACACAGAAATGTCTTATGACAGGATAACACAATATTCATTTGGACATAATGCCATTGTTGAAACAATATAGTCAATAATTTCTAGTATCTTCTCAACTGAGAGCATTAAGACAGAAAACATTATTTACTCATGGTGCTTTCTTGAGGGCCCAGACAGATTTTCACTGTTGGAAATGAAGAAAAAAATATCTCCTAGGCCTAAGTGACAGAAGAAATGATGTTTTTGCTACCTCCTTCACAATTCTGAAAGAAACTGTGCAAGATTATTTTGTTTGCTCATCCAGATACACTGTCCAGCCTCTGCTACATTACTTTTTGCCAACAGGCTGATTGTTACAGATTACATCTAATGGACTTCCTTGCTCTCTGGCTTCCTGTTGAGTATGGCCAATGGGAGATCCCAGCAGAAGAACTTGTTCTCTTCCTGTCAGGCAGTTGGTTAGCAGTAGCTGTGTTCCCCGTTATAGGCCACAACTTCTGTCAATTAGCCCTCTCCTACAGGTAGAGCTCTTGAAGAATTTCAGTAGTCATTCCCTCCCTAAAACCTTTCAGGACTAGAAGTAGAAGCAGCTCTTTGGCGTTGCTTCACCTTCCGTGTTTTCATTAACCCTGCTCATGCTGCCATTGTAATAAGGCCCTTTATGAAATTCCCCTCAAACACCCTTCTGGAATGTACCACCTACTGGGACTCTAAAGGATACAGGAACTTTTCCTTCAGTAGGGCTACAACAGGGAGTCAGGTCATAGTGATCTCAGTAATGGGAGGTAGAAGAGCTTTGCACATTCTGCACAATTTTTTTTTTTTTAGCAACTTCATCATACTTGGCAGTCACAGATTATTAAAACTCTAAGTTGCTTTTTTGGAGCAATGCAACTCAGGCCCTTAAGGCCATTTAAGTAGTAAGTTCCTTGTCATTTAAAGAAATACCAAATGGTACCCCCTGTAAAGACTGGTTAAATGCTCCTGCAGAATAAAAGCTCACCTCAATCTGAAAATGGCTATCTGTAATGCCAAATGCCCACTTAAGCTGTAGCTAATCACTGCTATTAGGGAAAAATTACACAATTGCTGAGGTGGGGACTTTCTTGCTGCCCTTGCCTAGATGTATGAATTTAGCATGCACTATTTCTTCACACACAAAAACATAGGCTCTTATGCCACCCACCCCTAAACCCCTGTCTTTTAAGCCAACAGTTCCTTCCAGTATCTATTTTAGTTTCAAATTTGTAACTTGAATTTAAAAAGTCTGTTCATTGTGTGATTTTATTAGTGTACCCTAGCAACACTACTCCAGGCATACTAATATTCTGTTAATTAGATTTCCACCTGCCTTGTGCTGGTTTTCTTCCATAGAAATTATTTGTGACCATTATTCTTAACAAGAGAATTCAAACCAAGAAACCACATGATTCACCACGACATTTTGGAACCATTTCTCACCCCTAAAAAAAAAACCACACACACTCAGGTCTTCATTTTGCAAATTAATTGTCCCTGTACTTAATGCTATAAAAAGAGCGGGAATGTTAACAAAAATTTGGCATCTAGTCATTTTCTTCCCAAGAAGAAATACTACAGCAGAGAAGTTTTACAGATCTGACACGTCCACTCATCTGGCCCCCAGTGATCCCTAACTTGCACCCTTTTTCTTCAGGCTCCTTCCCCCATCCAAGTTCTCTTCTTGCCTGTTTCTCTTGTTATATCAGAATTCAGTCTATTTCACCAAGCTTCCACTGAATTTGAAAGACGATTTTAGTGGGTAGATTCTTCCAGTCCTCCACTACATAGAGCTGTTTTTAGTTCCCCTAAACTTGTCACCATTTACTCTTCCTCCAACAGCCCGTCAAGGACACTATGTGTTCACATGCCTAGGTATCTTTTATTGCTGACACATAAAGGAGGCCCAATAAACCAAAAAGTGTCAGTGACTACAAGTGTCACATCTCCTAGGAGGATCATCCCATTTCAAAAGATGACCACAGAAAAGAGCCATATCTGACGAAAAGGAATCAATTGTTAATGGTAGAATTTCAAGCATCTACAAGAAAAATTTTTACAAAAAGGACCTTTCTAGCACTCTTAAAATTACATAGCATGTAGGTGACACTGACTTGGTTTATCAATTAGCTGACTGTATTTGAGGTAGAAAAGAGGTATAAAGGATGAGTCATCTAATCATTTCTTAATATTCATTAAATTTAATTAATTTCAAAGAAAAATAGAAAAGTGATTGCTTTTTTCCCTTTAAAAAGATTTAAAATGTCAGTTCCTGAATTCCATTTATACAAGCCATTGCCTCAAAGTTATAATAATTCTGTGTTCACTAATATAAGAGAATAGAAACACTGTATGTAAAAATAGAAGAAGAAAAAACGTGAAATATTAATCCAAACCAGAAAAAAAAATCCTTCTTACTGTTTTTCTCGACAAAAACTACTAGTGTTGAAGAACTAACAACATAGGGGCCTTCACTAAATCTTTCTTTACTATCAACAATTAAATAAATTATTCATGCTCAGAGACATAATAATGGAGTAATAAAAGCTATGACAGGCCAATCATATAAAAAGCAATAATGTACGACACATTCTATTATGAGCCATAGCCAATAGGTACAAAGGTTTCCTTCTGAGAGAGCTTAGTAGCTAGAGTCTACTTCTACTTAAAAAGGTCTTTATGATTATTCTTTGGGCAATAATGATTGAACAAAATTAAACCTCATCATATAGGCTACTTGTTGACTCAAAGATCAATGAAGGTTAGATAACGGGTAATTTTATTTTTGCTACCATAGTAATAGTTTCGAGAAGGCTAATAGCAAAAAACAAAATGATAGTTATACATATAACTATACCAGTAATCACCATAGATATAAATGATCTAAATGTTCCAGTTGAAAGGCAGAAATTATAAAATTAAAAAAACAATAAAAAATTTAACTCTATGCTGTTTTACGAGAAACACATGTAAAACAGAGAGATCTGAAAAGAGTGAAAATAAAATATTGGAATAAAATCATATACCAGGAACCTTCTACACAAAATTAAGAGGTTGTAGGTATATTAATGTCAGACAAAATAAATGATAAGGCAAAAGGCATTCATAAAGATAAAGATCAATCTTCAAATTTACTTTTTTAGGAAATTCTCTTAGGGTGAATGCTACCTGCAGTTCTGCTTATCTTTCTGGGTTCTAATTTTTTTTTCTTTTGGCCTAAGAAATAACATTTGCCAATCATTGATGCATTCAAGGGCTTTTTACAATATATTTTGTACAAGATTTTACTTGTTTTCAACAGTAGAGTTTATCAAAGTTCCTAATCTGCCTTAAGAAGTCTATATTGAGTTTTTCATGGAGTTCAATTTATTTAATTTGAAGGACTGTGTTTAGTCTGAAATCGTGTCTTTCATACTTTTTTATGTTTGTGTTATAGTGTCCTTTCTTAAAAATGTCGGGGTTAAGCAATCATTGTTTCTTTAAAAGCTGACAACCCATGTTAACCCCCCTGCTTAGCACCTTCATTTTTAAATTAAATTTCATAGGTCTCATAAATCCAAAGATCTGTGAGCCACTGCCTTAAAAGATAACTAGTTCTGGAGGACTGGATTTCAGTGGCATAATGCTTTTTGAGGTAGGCATGAAAAGTGGCAATGTGAGGTTGTTGAGACAGCTGAGTCTACTTCCCAGTAGCATTTTTTTTAATTTCAGAATATTACAGGGGTAAATTGTTTTGATTACGTGGAATCCTTTTGTACTGCTTCAGTCAAAGTTATAGGTGTGCCCTTCACCCAGATAGTGTACATTGTCCCCATTAGGTATGATTTCACCCATCCCCTCCCCCTTCACCTGTATGATTTCCATTGAGTTTTTCTCTGATCTCTGCACATGAGTGCTGATCAGTTAATTCTACTTTAAAAGTGAGTATATATGGTGTTTGTTTTTTCCATTCTTGTGATACCTCACTTAGGAAGATGGTTTCCAGTTCCATCCAGATTGTTGCAAAAGGTATTAATTCATTTTTTATGGCTGACTAGTACTCCATGGTGAACATATACCACATTTTATTAATCCACACATGGATTGATAGGCACTTGTGTTGATTCCACATGTTTGAGATTGTAAATTGTGCTGCAATAAACATTCTAGTGCAAGTATCTTTCAGATAAGATGTCTTTTTTTCCTTTGGGTAGAAACCCAGTAGTGGGGCTACTGGATCAAATGGTAAGTCTACTTTCAGTTCTTTCAAGTATCTCTATACTACTTTCCAGAGAGGTTGTACTAGTTTGGAGTCCCACAGTGTATAAGAGTTCCTTTCCCTCTGCATCCATGTCAGCATCTGTTGTTTTGGGACTTTTTGGTAAAACCCATTCTCACTGGGTTTAGGTAATATCTCCTTCTGGTTTTGATTTGCATTTCTCCAATGATTAGTCACATTGAGTATTTTTTCATATGTCTACTGGCCATTAGTCTATCTTCTTTTGAAAAGCTTCTGTTCATGTGTTTTGTGCACTTTTTAATGGGGTTGTTTGATTTTTTCTTGTTGATTTGCCTGAATTCTTTGTAGATTCTTGTTATTAGCCCTTTATCGGATGCATACTATGTGAGTGTTTTCTCCCATTCTGTAGGTTGTCTATTTGCCCTGTTGATTGTTTCTTTGGCTGTGCAGAAGCTTTTTAATTTAATCAATCCCCATTTATTTATTATGAGATTTATTTATTTATTTTTAATTCAAGATATTATGGGGGTACAAACATTTTGGTCACCAGTAATGTGTTTGCCTCCCCCAAGCCAGGGCTACAAGCATGTTCTTCCCCCATACAGTGGCTCCATTTCCATTAGCTGTGGGTTTGCCCCCCATGTCCCATCCCCCCACCTGACTGGCACTCCAAGAGTATTCTATAGTAAAGACATCTGCACTAGAATGTTTATAGCAGCACAATTCACAGTCGCTAAGATCCAGAAACAACCCAGTGTCCATCAGTACCTGAATGGATTAATAAAATGTGGTATATGTATACCATGGAATACTACTAAACTACAAAAAACAATGGTTAACTAGTACCTCTTATATTTACCTGGATAGAGATTGAGCCCATCCTTCAAAGTGAGGTATCACAAGGATGCAAAAACATGCACCATACGTACTAGCCATCAAATTGGTATTAAGTGATTAACACTACGGTGTTCACATGGTAGCAAGCCCCATTTATTTATTTTTTCTGTTGCTGTGATTGCCCTTGGGTTCTTCTTCATGCAAAAATCCTCAATAAAATTCTAACAAACTGAATTCAGCAACACATCAAAAAAATAATTCACCACAACCAAGTGGGCTTCATCCCAGGGATGCGAGGATAGTCCAACATATGTAAATGCATAAATGTGATTCACCACATAAACAGAAGCAAAAACAAAGACCATATGATCATCTCAATAGATGCAGAAAAAGAATTCAACAAAATTCAACACCCATTAATGATAAAAACTCTTAAGAAAATAGGCATAGATGGAATATACCTCAAAATTATAAAAGTAATGTACAACAAACCCACAGCCAACATCATGCTGAATGGGAAAAAGTTTAAAGCATTCCCACTCAGAATTGGAACAAGACAAGGATGCCTGCTGTCACCACTTCTATTCAACATAGTGCTGGAAGTCCTAGCCAAAGCAATCAGACAAGAGAAGGAAATAAAGGGTATCCAAATGGGGAAATAAGAGGTTAAACTATCACTCTTTGCTGATAATATGATTTTATATTTAGAAAATCTCAAAGATTCAGCCAAGAGACTCCTGGAATTGATAAATAAATTCAGCAAAGTTCCAGGCTACAAAATCAATGTACACAAATCAGTAGCATTCCTATACACCAACAACAATTGAGAATCAAATCAAATATTCAATACCTTTTACAATAGCTACAAAGAAAATAGAATACCTAGGAATATATTTAACCAAGGAGGTGAAAGATCTCTACAAAGAAAACTATAAACCACTGAGAAAGGAAATTGCAGATGATGTAAACGAATGGAAAAAACACATCATGATCATGGATCAAAAGAATCATCATTGTTAAAATGTCTATACTACCTAAAATGATTTACAGATTCAAAGCAATCTCCATCAAAATACCAATGTCATTTTTCACTGGATCTATAAAAAATAATTCTTCACTTCATTTGGAATCAGAAAGGAGCCTGAATAGCCAAAGCAACCTTAAGCAAAATGAACAAATCGGGAGGCATCACTTTACCAGGCTTCAAACTATACTACAAGGCTATAGTAACCAAAACAGCTTGGTACTAGCACAAAAATAGAGACATAGATAGACCAATGAAACAAAACAGAGAACTCAGATATAAAACCATCCACATATTGTCATCTGATCTTTGACAAAGTAGGCAGCAATATACACTAGGGAAAAGAATCCCTATCAATAAATGGTGCTGGGAAAATTGGATAGCCACATGTAGAAGACTGGAGCAGGATCCATATCTCTCACCACTCACAAAAATTAACTCGAGATGGATCACAGACTTAAATCTAAGACATGAAACCGAGGTCAGATGGGATCGGGCACGTTCAGGGTGGGATGACCGTAGACTTAAATCTAAGACATGAAACCATAAGAATTCTAGAAGACAATGTTGGAAAAACTCTTCTAGATATAAGCCTAGGCAAAGAATTTATGAAGAATACCCCAAGGGCAATCACAGCAACAACACAGTAGCATTTTAAGAATATTTTCTTTCAACCCTGAAGCCAGTATAGGATAATGAAATCCATATGTTTCTGATATGTTAACTTACTGCTCATCCAACTGGCTCTGCCAAGAAGTTGGACATCAAGCAAAGATTATCTTTTGCATATTTTTAAATGAAAGTTACAGTACTTTTCTGAACTCAGATTTTACAAATATTAAGTAGGATATAAACCTCAAGTTTTCTCATTTGAAGATAATCATATTAGAATTTACTTATTATGTCCTCCTCAGGCCCATGTCATTCTTTATTAATGAAATGAAGCACCAAACAACAAAAAAATGACTTAAATTAGGCTTTCCCCTTCACATTCAATATAATCCAGATGCCAAGTAAAATATACCAGAAACCTTTCTGTTGATGAATAGTTTAGCTCAGACAAAAAGAAAACATTTAGTTGATTATAGATGAATCTGAATTAATGTAAATTATGATGGGGGATGTGTTTTCTCAGTAAACAGACTAAAGAAAACTTGATTGGATTTAGTTAATAACTTCTATGATGAAACAACTTTTATGATATCACAATTGAAATATAAGGGATTTTCTGGAAGACTGCTTATGGATGAATTTCAGGAAGAAATCCTTGAATAAAAATATTAAAATAGAAGATATCTATTTGTGCCACACTTACAGAAATTAGTTCAGATGGTGTAGGCTGGCTAATAACTTGCAGACATTTTTTTTCTCTTTGTTTTGAATACTTATTGAGCTAGAAGGAGTAACTAGAGTTTCTGTGTATGTGTGTTTCATGCCCTTATCTTATGTTTTACTTATTTAAAAAAATCTTCTAGTGGAACCATTACCATGGTGGTAAAAATAAAAATAGGTTCTTTTTTTCTTCATCTTGTATTGATTCTTGAGTCAACAAGAAGCCTGTTTGATGACATCTCATATTGTTGAAACATTATTGCCCAAGGAAGAATCATAAAGACCTTTTTAAGTAAAAAGAAAAAAAAAGTTGGGCTAGACTCTAAAGTAAGAAAAACAAAAGCTAAGGGAAAGTCAAGCATTACCGCAGGGATGAGCTCTCTCAGAAGGAAACCTTTGTACCAGCTATGGCTCATAGCAGAATGTGTTATATCATCTGGCTTTCTTTCTTGCTTCTTTTTTTAAGCTTGATTAATTTTTTTCTCAAACTATTAGTAGCTTTAGTATAATCCAAATTAAAATCTCAACTTTTTGAGAAAATTTACAAGCTGATTCTAAAATATTTTTTCTTTTTTTTTTTATTATTCCAAGGTATTGTGAGGGTACAAACATTCTAGTTACACTTTATGTCTTTGCTTCACCCAAATGCGGGTTAAAGGCATGCTCTTCCCTCCCTTTAGTGCTCCCTGTGTCCTTTAGTTGTAGATTTGCCCCCCCATCCCTCTAATCCCTAGAGAGTATTTCTGCCATGTGATCACCCTAGTGTTGATCAGTTAGTACCAATTTGATGGCGAGTACAAATGGATCCTGTTCTTCTGCTCTTGTGGTG
>CAUYSK010056676.1:0-31626 GCA_963575035.1 Avahi laniger | reverse complement strand
CTCTACCGGTGATCACTTAGGTCAGTGGCTCAAACTCTCTGAGCTTCAGTTTCCTCATCTACAAAGAAAAAGAGTACCTCGTGGTGACTGCAGTTAATAGCAATACATTACCTACTGGAAAACTGCTGAGACAGTAGATTTCAAATATTCTAATGACAAAAATGATAAGTATGTGAGGTAATGCAGATGTTAATTAGATTGTTTTAGCTCTCTTACAATGTTTGAAAACATGTTGCACATGATAAATATATGCAATTTTTATTTGTCAATTTAAACAAATAAATAAGAAATACCTTCACCATTATCTAAATGGTAGACCAGCATGATCGGCAGGAAATAATATAAAAAGAAACATGGAATAATATTTGCAAATTTATACTCTTGACATGTATATCTACTAGGTTTCACTTCCCATGCCCTGTTGCACCACCATGAATTCACATGTGGATATTTAGTTTTGTACACTCTCCTTTCTGCCAGGCCAGTTGCTCCTTCTGCAAAACTTAGCCTCCCCAGTCCCGTCCCATCCCATCAAGGGATGGAAAAAGATATTCCATGCAAACAGAAATCAAAACAGAACATGAGTAATTATACTTTCATTAAATAAAATAGACATTAAGTCAAAAATTGTAAATATATTTGCACCTAACATCAGAGCACCAAAATACATAAAGAAAATATTAATAGATCTTATAAAGGAAAATAAAAATCTCAGGACCACTCCCCTAACTTCTTATGCAAAAGGGAAGGTCAAATCTAGAGACTGAGTTATGCAACACCTCCATCCAAATGAAAATTTGTTACTAACATTATGCATTAGCCAGATTCCCATGGAAAGGTAAAAGGCCTCAGGGATCTTCAGGCACTGCCCCACAGATCATTCATAGGGAAATTCTATTCTGGCCTCCATAAACAAGGACATGTAAATTGTGACTTTAGGTCTGCAGCTAAGTCTAGCTCCTAAAACTAAAATATGTTTGATTCCACTCTATTAATGCGGAATACAAGTTTATCTTCTCAGGTGCAGACCCCAAAAGCTAATATAGCAACAACAAAAATAAATGGGACTTAATTAAACTAAAAATTTCTACACAGCAAAGGAAACAATCAACAGAGTAAATACCTAACCTATGAAACAGGAGAATCTATTTACAAACTATACATTTGACAAAGGACAAATATACAGAATCTACAAGGATCTCAAACAAATCAGTAAGCAAAAAACAACCCCATGAAAAAGTGGGCAGGAGGCATGAACAGAATTTTTTCAAAAAAAGATAGACAAGTGACCAACAAATATGAAAATATGTTCAACATCATTATTCATTATGGAAATACAAATTAAAACCACAATTAGATACCACCTTTCCCCTGTCAGAATGGTCATTACTAAAAAGTCAAAAAACAATAGATGTTGGTGTGGATGTGCTGAGAAGGAAAGAAACACTTATATACTGCTGGTAGGACTGTAAATTAGTACAACCTCTATGGAAAACCGTATGGAGATACCTCAGAGAAGTAAAAGTAGACCCACCATTCAATCCAGCAATCCCACTACTGGGTATCTATCTACCCAAAGGAAAAGAAGTTATTTTATAAAAAAGACACTTATACCTGAATGTTTATTGTAGCATAATTACAATTGCAAAGATATGGAATCAACCTAAGTGCCCATAAACTGATGAATGGATAAAGAAAATGTGATATGTATGCATATACCATGAAGTACTACTCAGCCACACAAAGGAATGAAATAATGTTGTTTGCAGCAACTCATATGGAACTGGAGACCATTATCCTAAGTGAAGTATCTCAGGAATGAAAAAACACATACCACATGTTCTCCCTTATAAGTCAGAACTAAACTAGGGGTATATATGATCATAAAGTGGTGTAATGGACATTGAAAACTTAGAAGGAGCAAAGGTGGCAGGGGGTTGTGGGATAAAAATCTACCTATTGGGTGCAATGTGCACTGAAAGATCTGACTTCATCATGATACAATTCACCATGTAACAAAAATCACTTGTACCCTCTAAATCTATTGGAATAAAATTTTTTAAAAGCTCATTAATGTAATACAATAATATATCCTCTGAAAGAAATGAATAACTTTATTTGGATTGAATATATTGTTGTCCTTTACCATCAATATTCTTGTTAATTTGTTATAAGACTTTGCTCAGGAAGCTTTAGATATGTCATCATCACAGGTATTATCTTGAGGTTATTATTAGTATTAGTATTATTTGTTTCATATTTATGTTACATCCTAATGAGTATTATAATTTGTACATCTGGTGATAGGTAGAAAAACTACAAACTATTCTGTTGACATCTTTGCCTTCTATTCTTGAGGTACGCGCGTGTGCACACGCACACACACACATACACACACACGCATTTTCAATCTCAGCACTGAAAATAGGACATACAAGCTTGTATTTGCAATTTCTTTCTAGGATCCTTAATGCTTTCTGCATTCATCTTTTCCATTCAGTACCACTGCCTTTTCTTCTACCATTATCAGATTATTGTGTGAAATATCTGCCATTCACTGTCAAAACAGCACCTCCCCCAGCAAAGGACAGAAATAGCAGCCTGTCTGCACCCACAGCTAACCAAAGCTGTATGACACACTGCCATTCATAAGCACCTGGAGACATGCTTTGAGCTTGGAGATAAAGACAAACTGAGTCTGGAGGTCAGGAGACCCAAAACCATACCACATGGGAAACATTTAAAAGAATTTGGCTGTTAAATTCTGGAGAAAAATGTGGTAGGAAAGGAGACACATTTGTTAACTGACTTAAAATATCTAAAGAGCTATCACGTGGAAGCTGGATTTGACTTGTTATTTATGAACCCAAGTCACAGAACTGGAATTGCTGGGTCAAAGCTTCAGGAAGACAGATTTGATCAATTTAAGGGACAGTGACCAAGAAATAAAATAACCTTACAAAAAGTGAATTGCGTGTTTCAAGAAGCATTGTAAAAGGGGCTAGAGAAGCAAAGGGATGGGACTAGAGAATAAAATGATTGACTTTTCAGGGTTCTGAGAGTCTGGGTTCTGTGCAGGTTCCAGGTATGAGAGAGGATGCTGAGTTAGTAGTCAAGAAGCCTGGGTATACTAGCTGTATAACCACCATTTGGGGACTTAATTTCTTCTCTTCTAGTAAGACAAGAGTATGAGGAAAACTTGATGGCAATATCATTGCCTTGATAGAGACATCAACTCCATATTATTAATAGGTTAGTTTCACACCTGATGGCAACCTTATGATAGCAAATCTATTTTATTGAAGACAACTTAATTTACTAACACTGGGAATCTAATGTAGACCAAAAAGTTTTAGAGCATTTTTTCTCTGGTGAAATAACAGTGAAAGTATAATGTACACATCACCACCATGGAGTTAAAAAGCAGCTTTTATCAAAGGAGAAGATTATATGGGAGTTATGGTTGATGTTCAAGGAAAATCTATTTGCCTTTGAGAGGAATTACTCCTCCAAGAGTAGCTTTATCCTTGGTTTCTGTGTGTGAAATATTGGTATATTACCTAGAAATAAGTACCACATTTTCTTTTTTATTAGTTTATTTTTTTACTAAATAATATAATGAACAAAGTTAATTAGTCAAATATTGTTCCCATTCTGAGTCTATATAAGGCTATACAGGAATAGCTTATGGAGTCCTCGATATCCCAGAAACCAAGAGAGCCAGCTGTGTTTGTTTCATCATTATAAATTTTACAAAGAAGGGAAAACTCTTTTTCTTGGTACTAATACCCAGGGCAATGGACAGGAAAGATGCCTCATTTCCTTTCATACTATTTCCATCCCTATGTTAGGAATATAGTCACTCATATCTACTTTTTAACTGCATGGCAGTTTTTAGCAATTTCTGATGGGGAAAGGTATCAGTCAGGGTCCTGGCAGGAAACAGAATTCTACTCAAATGATTCAATGAGGAGATTTTAATAAAGAACTATTAATACTTACAGATATGTGAAATAGGTTAAGGTAAACAACAAGGAAGGGTGAGGCCATTATGACCTACAGATGACTCATAGCTGGAAGCCATTACCAGCCCTAGGTTTGAAGGGGAAAGAGGAGGAAATAGTGTTACAGTAACCAGTGAGAGCTAGAACCATGGAGGAATGGATACTCAGAAGAAGCTGTAGTCATGTAGAGATTCAACCACAGCCAGAACCAAGGCATGAAGCAGAGTGGAACAGGGAAGAGATATCCCAACCACTCTCTCTTCATATTCTATGGTCTCCCTTTAGCTGAATTAACAAAACAAACTCAGGAAATCAGTACTTGTTTGGAACTGTTTGTTGAATGACCGTCTCATAACTCCCATTTCAGATCTCTTCCCATAATATCATACTTTCAAGGGGATATGGTCTAGAAAAGTTTGTTAATGACCACTTAACCTGTAAATAATAAAGTAATGAAGTCCATATGCCACTTGGGGAGAAAAAATGATACCCAGGGCCACATTTATTGGAATTTTATCTTTGTCCAAAAATTAATTCAGCCCCTACTATACAGTGTTGAAGACAGAAATGGTCTCAGACTTCATGGGTCTTCTACAATATAAAAATGTCCAGGGACATTCTTAGTGAAAAAAAAATGAGAGAAAATATGTATACTACACGTAGATATAGAAGTTGGCCTATATAGCCATGTGTGTCTGGAATGTGTATGTTTGGGTGTGTATATGTATATGTGTGCCTATAGTGAGTATGTGTGTATCTACACTGATATCCTCCATACCCTCTCTCCAAATCCCTCCCCAGTCCACTTTCCACCTGCTTCATGTCCTAGGAGATTAAACTATATGAATTATATCAGTGTGTTTCCTCACCCTCTGGCTTCCTGTTGGGTTCAGACAATGGGAGGAACACCAGAAGAAAATCAGAGGGCAGCAAAAGAGAAAGGTCAGAGTATTTATTCCTCTAAGTTTCCTTGTGGGGTCACTATAGTTGGTCACATCCTCAACTAAAAAAATCACAGTTTCTATCAAGTAATCCATATTTCTCTGCGGGTTCCAGTTACTGCTCTTGTCCTTTCAGTGATGATGGCACCTTGCTTTGACTATCGCCTGGGATACTTTATTAACCCTGTTGTTTTCCTGTACCCTGCCCACAGCTTATAAATTGTACCTTTATTAAACTCATCTCAGATTATCCAATTTGAGTGTGCCATCTGTTTCCAGCAGGGACCCTGACTGATACAATATTTCCTGATATGTCCTGACAACTCACACAGATTAACAGTATTTTTCCAGTTTACTGCAACATTCCCAGCTTTAAAAATCATATTTTCTTGGTAATAATGTAGATATGTTAGACTGTAAGGTCTTTAAGAGCTGAGATCATAGGATATACATGGCTATAACATTTACAGGCCTAAATAGCTCCTGCCCCATAGCGGCACTCAACAATTATTCTGAGGAATTGAATTGAATGAAAATACAACATAGCTATTCCTAGGCTATGATCTTGAATGAATAAGATAAACGTTATCTTAATCATGACATAAACATCAGGTGATCCTAAAGAATCTGGGAATATTAACTTGCCAAACATAATAACCATTTTAATGTCTTCTTCATGAAGAAATAAATGGTGTTTAAGGGTATTATAAAGCTTGTTGTGTAATTACATCAATAAGAGAGTGCCTCTTCTATTGGTTCCTTTGCTGTTGCTATGGTAGCAACCACAAGTTTGCAAGTAGAGAGCACACGTAGAACCCATTCTTAATTACATGGGTAGCACTACATTTCAGAGAACACAATAAATATGGAGGTCATAGAGTATATGAAAAAGAGAGATGATGATAAAATATTTGCTCTACAGCTTCTCTATCTCTTGGTTATTCCTAAACCCTTTATTAGTATGTTCTGACTCCCTAGTACCCTTTTTCTTTCACTGCAGTAAAAAGGCCTCTGCAGCCACGCGTCAAATTATAATCTTGTGCTCCCGAAATGACCCAGAACTGTTCTTTTAAAAAGTCAGTAGTAAATTAAGTCCTGTCATAACAAAAATGGAATGAAAGTGTCTACTGACAATTTTCTAAGAAAACCAACACCATCCTCCGTCTTTTCTCATATTATGGCAGAGCATCAAGGCCTTTCTTTTTAAGGACTCTTTGTATTACTAAAGGTTCTTATTTGTGCTTACATACCTTGCCTAGCTGTTCAATGTAGGTAATAGCTCTTGCCATTCACTAGGATATTGCCAAGACTAGCTAATTATTGTACATTTTAGAAATAAACAAACTAGAAAGCATAATATCAAGGCTAAAATAAATTTTTTCAATCAAAATCTTTTCATTAAATCAAGACCAGGTAATACTTTGTCTTTTTGTCCCTCTACTTTCTAGATGTTATTTAAAGAAGGTAATAAATTATTTAGAGAAATAAGAGATGGTCGTTACTTAATTCTAATTAAGTCTTTCCAAAGAAGAGCCAAATGCCAATTTAATCTAGTTGGAAATTTTTTCTTTATTTTAAATAGTCTCACAGTTTAATCACGTACTTTGGCGTTACTTTTGTCCAATAAAAATTAATCTTATATTAGCAATAAATTGACATTGTACAACAACACATTTGTTTTTGCCTTCTTTTGGTCTTGATCTCATCAATATTGATCATTTGCTTATTTATCCTTTCTATTAGTATTTGCTAACTGATTATTATGCACCAAACCCTTTCCCAGACTTGAGGGATATGAAAATGAAGAGTCCCAACCCTCCAAAAGCTTATGTCGAGTGAATGAGAGAGACATGCAGTCAACTGGCAAACTGGCAGTCCAGCTGGGGCCTGTATGGTCTATAAGAGCCTAGCAGAAGCCACTATCTCCGCTCCCTGTGCTCGCTCATCCTCTAGCAGCCTAGAGAAGTGAAAGAACAAGTGCATAGGGCTTCTTGAGTCCTATGATTGAAATTGGTCTACTGTCACTCCCATTGCCTCCTATTGGCCAAGGCAAGTCACAAGGCTAATCCAGATTCAAGAGGTAAGGATAGCGGCTCCACCTCTTGATAGGAGGAGCAGCAAAGTAACATTGTAAAAGCTGTGGATACAGGGAGGGGCCAGTTTTTCACTTACCATAGTACCAAATCCATAGTAAGACAATAGATCCAACTTAGAGAAAGAAGCCTGAATACGGTCTTGAAAGATGAGTAGGATTTTTCCATAATAAGCATTAAAAACCAAATCAATACTTTGATTGAAAGTATAAAATGAGGAATCCAAAACATATAATTGAGTAATAGTCTGCATCATTTGTTCTCTTGTTACATTTCTCACTTAGCTACACCTCTGAAAAGTAAAGTAAGACCTTTACTCAGAGCATTACCTAAATTTAAACTCTGATTAAAGTCAATTCATATCTTACATTCCTATCATTCATTACCCCAGTACTTAAGAAGTTGTATCTTTCAACGACACCTGGAGAACCACAAAAATTCAAGACTAGGTTATAGTAAGGGCGCCACAGTATTTCTTTACTGAACAAGTCAATAAATAAAGTCACTTTAAAAGAAATTTCAAAAACAAGTAAAGTAATTTTAAAAGACTAAATATCAGGGCACCCGGGTGGTAGCAGCAGGTGAGTTTCTGCCACAAAAAGCAGCCTAATCTGGGAAGCCTCTTTATCCTCACAAGCCCGAGACTGACTCCCCTATCCAATGAAGAGAAACGGGGCAGTCCAACCTGGGAAAACTCTTTTTGCCTCTTCAGGCAGACCCAGCAGGGAACAGAGGGAGCCCTAGTGGCACCAGATAAACCGAGCAGAGCAAACTACTTCAAAAGCCCTGAAAATTAAACTGTCATTGGAACCACTGCCCACAAAAGCAGGCCATGACCTGTGTGCTAAATTTAAACAGGGTGACTGCCTGCTAAAATAAAATATTTAAATAGGACCCAGAGTCTCCTAACATAATAGAAAAATGTCCAGCATACAATTGAAAATCACCCATAATACCAAGAAGTAAGAAAATCACAACTTGAATGAGAAAAGGCAACTGACACCAACACCAAGATGAATCAGATGTTGGAATTATCAGAGAAATATGTTAAAGTGGCCCTCATAAAAAATGCTTCAGTAATATTACAAATTTTCTTGAATAAAATGAAAAAATTAAAATATCTCAGCAAAGAATGAAAAGTTATAAAAGAACCAAATGGAAATTATAGAACTGAAAAATACAATAAGAAATTTTTTAAAACTCCACCTTGTTGTATGGCCTCAATAGTCAAGTGGAGATGACATAGAATTGAATCATTGAACTTGAGGAAATTCCCTAATCTGAAAAACAGAGAAAAAAATAAACTGAAAAAAAAAATGAACAGAACCTCAGAGATTTGTATGCCAATGACAAAAGAGCCAAGATTCTTATCATCAGATTCATAGAAAAGGAGGATAAAAAGAATGAGGCTCAAAGAGTATAATAAAAAATAATTGCTGAAAACTTCCCAAATTTTGCAAGAACCAACCTACAAATTTAAGAAGCTGAGTGAATCCAAAGTAAGATAACCCCAAAAATATCCATACAAAGACACATCATAATTAAACTTCTTAAAACCAAAGACAAATAAAAAGTCTTAAAAACACACCAAGAATAACAAAAACTACCTATGGGGGACACCAATTCAAATGTATCTAAAACCATGAAGGACAGAAGGAGGTGGCAAACGTCTTTTAAGTACTGAAAGGAAAGAACTGTCAACTTGAAATTCTATACCTGGTGAAACTATCCTTCAGGAATGAATGAAAAATAAAAATAATCTCAGATGAAGGAAAACTAAAAGGATTTGTCACTAGCAGAGCTACTCTTAAAGATTGGCTAAATGAAGTTCTTCAAACAAAAAGGAAATGATTAAAGGAAGAATCTTAGAGCATCAAGAAGAAAGAAGAAACAATAGAAAGAGCAGAAATATTGAGTATATAAGATAGGTTATCTTTTGCATAAGTTTTATAAATCATATTTGATAAATGAACCAAAAATTTTAATGCCATCTGCTACTCAAGACAATGATATTTAAAAGTGGAGACAGTAAAGAGATTTAAATGGAAGTATGGTTTCACATTTCACTAGAAGTGGTAAAATGTTGATGTCAGTAGATATCATATATGTCACATATGTATCATGTAATATTCAGAGAAACTACAAAAATATATATTCAAAATACTAGAAATAAATCAAGATAGAATCCTAAAAAGTATTGAAGTAAACCACAGAAACAAAGACCAGTGGAAACAAATGTAAAACAAATCATAAAATGTCATACTTAAGCTATAACATATCAATAATTACCTTAAATGTAAATGGTCTAAATAAGCCAATCAAAAGGCAGAGATTATCAGAGTAGCTAAAAAAAAAAACTCAACTATATGCTGCTTACAAGAAACTGACTCCAAATTCAACACAGGTGGGTTGAAATTTAAAGGATAGGAAAAGATAAACCATGCAAACATCAAAAACAAGAAGTAGTTATATTAATATTAGATAGACTTTGGAACAAATAAAACTACACGAGACAAAGAGGGATATTATATAATGACAAAAGGATTGATATACCAGAAAAACACAATAATCCTAAGTGTGTACATAACAAACAAAATCAACTAATAATAAAAAGAAAAAAATGATAAAGCAAAAACTGATAGAACTGAAAGGAAAAATAAATCCAAAATTTTGGGCACATCAAAAGCCCCCTCTTAACAAAAGATTGAAATAGTCCATAGAAAATCAGCAAGGATATAGGAAGTCTCTATAATACATTTAACCAACAGGATCAAATTGACATCTATAGAACAATCCACTCAACAACAGTAAAACAGATAACTTTTTCAGGTATCCAAGGAACAGTCACCAGATAGATTATATCCTAGGGCATAAAACAAGCTTCAACAAATTTAAAAGAAGTGGTATCTACAGACTATGTTCTCCCATCATAATATAATCAAACTAGATATCAATAATAGGAAAATATCTAAACACATGGACACTAAATATCACACTTTTAAATAACCTATGGGTCCAAGGTGAAACTTAAGAGGAAATTTAAAAATAAATAAAACTTGATGGAAATAAAAATATAACATGTCAAAATATCTGTGACGCAGCTAAAATAGTGCTGAGAGGGGAATTTATAGCATGAAATGCTTATACAGTCATATGCCACATAATGACTTTTTGGTCAATGATGGATTGCATGTATGAAAGTGGTCCCATAAGATTTATAACGAAGCTGAAAAATTCCTATCTCACAGTGATATTGTAACCATCATAATGTTGTAGCACAATGCATTACTCACGTGTTTGTAGTGATGCTGGCAAAAACAAATCTACTGCACTTCCAATTGTATAAAAGTATAGCACATACAATTATGTATAATACATAATACTTGATGATAATAAACGACTATGTTACCAGTTTACATATTTACTATACTACATTTTTTTGTTGCTAAAACCAGAATCAGAGCTTACAATACTATACTACTGTATACTTTTTATTGTTATTTTAGAGTATACTCCTTCTACTTATTAAAAAAATTTAACTATAAAACAGCCTCAGGGAAGTCCTTCAGGAAGTATTTCAGAAAAAAAAGGTATTGTTATCATAGGAGATGACAGCTCCATGCACATCATTGCCCTTGAAGACTTTCCACTGGGACAAGATGTGGATGTAGAAGACAGTGATATTGATAATCCTGACTCTGTGTAGGCCCAGGCTAATGTGTGTGTTTGTGTCTTAGTTTTTAACAGAAAAGTTTAAAAAGTAAAAAAAAAATGAATAGAAAAAACTTATAGAATAAATATATAAAGAAAGAAAATATTTTTGTATAGCTGTACAATGTGTTCGTGTTTTATGGTAAACATTGTTGCAAAAGAGTCAAAAATTAAATTTTTTTTAAAGTTTGTAAAGTAAAAAAGTTACAGTAAGCTAAGGTTAATTTATTAGTGAAGAAAGAAATTTTTTTAGAAATTTAATGTAGGCTAAGTGTACAGTATTTATAAGGTCTACAGTAATATCCTAGGTCTTTACATTCACTCATCACTCACTCAGTCACTCACCTAGAGCAACTTCCAGTCCTGCAAGCTTCATTCATGGTAAGTGTCCCATACAAGTATATACTTTTTGAAATTTTTTGTATCATAATTTTACTATACCTTTTCTATGTTTAGATATATTTATTAATAGACACACAAATACTTAGCATTGTGTTACAATTTCCTATAGTATTCAGCACAGTAACATGCTGTACAGATTTATAGCCTAAGAGTAATAGGCTGTATCATATAGCTTAGGGGTGTAGTAGGTGTGTCATCTAGGTTTGTAGGAGTATACTGTATGATGTTTGCACAACAATGAAATTGCCTAACAATGCATTTCTCAGAAGGTATTCCTGTCATTAAGCAACAAATGATTGTATTAGAAAGGAAGAGATGATAAAAATAAATTAATTTTCCACTGCAAAAAACTAGAAAAAGAACAAACTAAACCCAAACAAGCAGAGGAATTAAATAATAAAGACAAGAAAATAAATTAATGAAACTGAAATTATTAAACAATAGAGAACTCAATAAAATTAAAAGCTGTTTCTTTGGGGAAAAAAATCAATAAAACTGATGAAACTCTAGCAAGACTGACAAAATTTAAAAGAGAGAGAGAGAAAGAAGATAATCACCAATATCAGGGATGAAACAGGATATCACTAGAGATTGTAAAGCCATTAAAATGATTAAAAGGTATTAATACTGTTATGAGTTGAAATGTGTCCCTCTTATAAAGACATGTTGAAGTCCTAACCCCTAATACCACAGAATAGTACCTTATTTGGAAATAGGGTCTTTACAGAGGTAATCAAGTGAAAATTGAGGTCATTGGAGTTAGCTCTAATCCAATATGACTGGTGTCCTTGTAAAAAGGAGAAATTTGGACAAGGAGACAGACATGTATAGAGAGAAGACAGTGTGAAGAGACACAGGGAAAATACCATGTGAAGATAGAGGCAGAGATTGAAATTATGCTGCCATAAACTAAAGAACATCTAAGGCTATTAGAAACTGGAAGAAGCAAAAATGATTCTTCCCCTAAGGGTTCCAGAGGGAGCATGGGCTGCTGAAACCTTGATTTTGGAATTCTAGGCTTCAGTGGGGGACAATAAATTTCTGTTGTTCTAAGTCACCCAGATTATAGTATTTATTAGAGTAGCCCTAGAAAATTAATAAAATTATGAACGATTTTATGTTCATAAATATGATGAATTGGAAGAATGGGACCAATTTCTACCACAGCTCAACCAAGATGAAATAGATCATCTGAATTGCTCTACAACTATTAAGGAATTTAATCTGTAAAATAAAAGCTTCTGAAAAAAATTCTCCAGGCCTAGATAGTTGCACAGGAGAATTGTGTAAAACATTAAGGAAGAATTAACACCAATTTTACACAGTGTCTTCAAGATAACAGAAGAGGAAGGAAAACTTCCCAACTCATTCTATAAAGTCAGTACTACTCTTATATCAAAACAAATCAAAGATACAAAAATATAGATAATTACATAAGAATATCTCTCATGAATTTAGGTACAAAATTCTCAAAAAATGTTAGCAAACCACATCCAAAAATGTATTTAAAAATTATATACCATGACCAGGTGGGATTTATTTCAGGTAGGTGAGACTGGTTTAACACTTGAAAATCAATTAATGTAATCTACCATATAAACAGGCTAAAGAAGAGAGATCATATGATCACATCAATTAACATAGAAAAAGCATTTGACAAAATCCAATACCCATTCATGATAAAAACTTTTAGAAAATCAGGAACAAAGGAGAATTGCCCCAAAACGATAAAGAGTATGTACAAAATACCTACAGCCAACACCATACTTCATGGAGAAAAATTGAATGCTTTCTCCCTAAGATTGATAACAAGGTAAGGATGTTCATTCTCACCACTCTCTTTCAAAATAGTACTTGAAGTTAGAAACATTGCAATAAGTCAAGAAATAGAAATAAAAGGCATACAGTTTGGAAAGGAGAAAATAAAACTATTCCTATTTGCAGATGACATGGTTATCTATGTTGGTAACATCAAGGGATCTCCAAAAATAAATCCTAGAACTAATAAGTGAGTTTGGCAAGATAACATGACACAATAGCAACACACAAAAGTCACTTTTATATACTAACAATGAACATGGAGAAACCAAAATTAACAACATGATACCCTTTATAATCACTCCAAAGAAAATTAAATACTTAGATATACATTTACCAAAACATGAACATATTCTGTATGCTGAAGATTTCAAAATACTGATAAAAAATTCAAAGATGACAAATAAATGAAGAGACATCTCATGTCCATGTATGAGGAATCAACATAGCAAAGATGGCAATTTTCCCCAAATTG
This sequence comes from Avahi laniger, assembly GCA_963575035.1. Classification (NCBI taxonomy): domain Eukaryota; kingdom Metazoa; phylum Chordata; class Mammalia; order Primates; family Indriidae; genus Avahi; species Avahi laniger. The sequence continues at coordinate 18,182 of CAUYSK010056676.1, read as the reverse complement.
ACTTATAGCTTTAATGTAATTCCTATCAAAATCCCAACAACATTTTTGTAGATAAAGACAATATTATTATTCTAAAATTGATATGAAAAGACACAGGTGCTAGAATATCTACAACAATCTTTAAAAAGAAGAATAAAGTGGGAAAAATCACTCTACCCAATATTAAGACTTACATATAGCTACATAATGAAGACAATGTGGTATGGGTAGAGGGACAGACACATATATCAATGGAATAGAGTAGAAAACCTAGAAAAAGATCAAAATCAACATGTTTAACTAATTTATGACAAAGGTATACATGCAAAGCAATTCAAAGAAGAAAGGACAGACTTTTCAACAAATAGTACTAGAGCAATTGGACATAAACGAAACAACAATACCTTGACTTAATTCTCAAAAATTAAACAAAAATTAAAATGAATAATGTACTTAAATGTAAAACATAAAACCATATAATTTTTAGAAGTAGATATCTGAATTTTCCTATAACTATTAAGGAATTTAACATGTAATATAAAAGCTCCTGAAAAAATTTCCATAATTTTTTAAAACCATAAAAATTTTAGAAAAAAAATATGAGAAAATCTTCAGGATCTAGGGCTAGACAAAGAGTTCTTATACCTAAAACCGAAAGCACAATCCATAAAAGGAGAAACTTGATAAATATATCAGGAAACTTGATAAATCACATCACATTGAGTACATAAAAAGATATTCAATATCATTAACCATCAGAGAAAAGCAAATTAAAACCATGATGAGATATCACTATACACCTATCAGAACAGCTAAAATAAAAAATAGTGACAACATTAAATGCTGTTGAGGATGTGGAGGAAGTGGATTACTCACATTGCTGGTAAAATGGTACCATCACTCTGGAAAACAGTTTGGCAATTTCTTTAAAGCACCACAAGTACTAACCATCAAATTGGTATTAACTGATCAACACATAAGTGCACATATAAGAATAATATTTATTGGCTGTGTGCGGTAGCTCACGCATGTAATCCTAGCACTCTGGGAGGCCGAGGCAGGCGGATCATTCTGAGCTCAGGAGTTCGAGACCAGTCTGAGCAAGAGCGAGATCCCGTCTCTACTAAAAATAGAAAGAAATTGGCCAAACAACTAAAAATAGAAAAAAAAAATTAGCCGGGCATGGTGGCGTGTGCCTGTAGTCCTAGCTACCTGGGAGGCTGAGGCAGGAGGATCGCTTGAGCCCAGGAGTTTGAGGTTGCTGTGAGTTAGGCTGGCGCCACGGCAATCGCCCCAGGCAAGAGAGTGAGACTCTATCTCGATAAAAAAAAAAAAAAGAATAACAGTTTTTGGATGCTGGGCGGGGGGAGGAGGGGAGGAGACGGGTATATGCATACACAAAGAGTGCGATGAGCACCATCCGGGGGACGGACACACTTGAAGCTCGGACTTGGGGGGCAAGGGAAGGCAAGGGCAACATACGTAACCTAAACATCTGTACCCCCATAATATGCTGAAATAAAAAAAAAAAACTAAACATGAAATTACCATGAGAGCACTTGCACTCTTGGGCATTTATTTCCAAGAAATGAAATTTTTGTTCATACTAATACGTGTACACAAATGTTCATAGAAGCTTTATTCATAAAGTTTTATTCTGGCCGTCAAGTGGAAACAATGAAGAAGTCTTTCAATAGGCGGATGATTAAACAAACTATGGTTGTATCCATACAATGGAATACCACACAGCAATATAAAGGAACAAACTACTGATATGCAAAACAACTATTGATACACAAAACAACAGGAAATTATGCTGGTAAAAAAAAAAAATCCAATCCCAAAAGGTTACATACTATATCATTCCATCAATATAACATTTTGAAATGACAAATAGAGACAGAGAACAGATTAATGGTTGCCAGGGGTGGGGGGTAGGGAAAAGGGCAGGGGTAGAGGAGACAGGAAGGTCAGCATCACAAGGGATCTTTATAGTGTTAGAATTGTTTTATTGGTGAGTACATGTGGTGCTTTAAAGAAACTGCCCAACTGTTTTCCAGAGTGATGGTACCATTTTACCAGCAATATGAGTAATCCACTTTCTCCACATCCTCAACAGCATTTAATGTTGTCACTATTTTTTATTTTAGTTGTTCTGATAGGTGTATAGTAATACCTCATTATGGTTTGACTATGTCCACTATGACTGTAGTAGTGGACACATGAGCACATGTAATAAAATTTTATAGAACTAAATACACACACATATGCGTGCACACGAATACGGGTAAAACTAGAGAATTCTGATTTATATTGGTGGTAGATTGTATCAATGTCAATATTCTTTGTGATATTGTACAATAGTTTTTCCAAGATGTTACCATTGCAGAAACTGAGTAAAGAATACACTGGATCTCTCCGTATAATTCTTACAACTGCATATGAATCTGTAATTGTTTCAATAAAATTTTCAGTTAAAAAGAGCCTACACAGAACTCACTGAGAGCAAGCAGGAAGTAATCTATACATTCTTTATTCTCCCTTAAACAGGGACCTATATTTTTGTTAGTATAAATTCTTAGGACTTTAAAAGCCTCTCATTTCCCTACTTGTATTTTGCCAGCATCTCCTCTATGAAGTGAAATGTATATAAGGCTTTGAAGTACTATAATTTCTAAGTAGTAATAGCAGAAATAAAAATAACTTCAAATACCTTGTCAGAGTAGAAAGTAAAGAAACTAAGAGTCTAAATCAACTTCTCATATTCTTTCAGCAAAATATCAAACTTTCATAGATTAGGTAGGAATTTTAAGAGAAATTTTTTCTATTTTACCTTTTTTTCTAAGATAATTTGATTCAGTGATTAAAATTTAGAATAAAAATGACAAAGAACAAAAGATCAAATGAGGTAGTAGACTCAGCGTCCTGGAGTTTAGTACCAAATCTGCTATCTGTGTGAGTTTGGGCAGAACTACTCAATCTTTTTGCATCTCAATTTCCTGGTAAAAATGCAAGTATTATACCAAACCACAAGGTCCCTTTCAGCTTGAAAATATTCTATGATTCTATGAAATTTAAAATGCTGATGAAGCTATAGTTGATGATGTTTCATCCCGTTCCTTCATTAGACTTAATTTAATAAGGTTCTCCACAGTAACTTCAATTGGCAATCCAAGCATTCCCTTCAGCTGTGTAAATGATGCCCCTCATTCCAGCATCACTGTTCAGGTTTCATTACCAAGTCTTTAAGTGCTAATTAACTTTGAAGCAGCTCTCTAATATGGGCTCCTTACAATTGAAAGCAAACTGCTTCTATCTGCTTCGGACTATTCTCCTCAATTTTTTTTCAGACACATGGAATGTCATTTTACTGCTATTCCTAAACATTTCCTTTGGAGTTCCTCTTTTCAGTCATTCCACTGAATGAAAGAATTTTAAAGTGGGGAAAGACTGAAAAGGATATCAATCATATAACAATTTCAAGACTTCTTAGCTGCTAGTACCTTGGGGGGGTCTTGCCCAACATTCTTCTGAGGCTCAGATCTCACTGTTCTCAAGATAAGAGTTACCCTTGATACAATGAAACATTTTCTTTTTTCATTTGACTCCTGCTTTATTAGACTACCCAGTTCTTTGAGAAAACAAAGTCTAGGAAAACTCTGTGTGGAATTCATCTTCTCATACTACCTGTCCCCCACTGACCAAAACCCTAAGCATCCTTACTGAATCTCCAAGTCAGAGCTTCTTTCCCAAGGGGCACATCTGCCTGTTGACCACCACTTGATGTGTGGTGTCTTCCTTCGTGATGTTGTGGTGTGACTACTATGAAACTTCTACTGTATTACTCAGATTTTCTATAATACTTTAATGCTTCCTAACAAAGACCCCTCCCCCAAATTCTCAGTGGCTTAAAACCACAAATATTTCTTTCTCTCTTACAGGTATACAGGTCTACAAGTCAGAAGTTGGTTAAATGGACTTGACTGGGCTAGCCTGGCTTGGCTCCTGGCTACAATTGACATGCCTATTTTGCATGTCTCTTTATTTTGGAACCGGCAGCTGTCCAACACTTAATATTCTTCTCATGACAGAGAATAGATTTGCAAGAGAACTGGCAGAAACTTTCCCTATTTCTTCGAGGCTTTTAACTCGAAACAGTCATACTCTCAATTCTGTCCACATTTCATCGGCCAAAGCAAATCATATAATCAATCAAAACATCAGTTAGATTGGGGAAATAAATCCTATACATGGAGAATCCATGGCGAGGGCAGGGAGGGAAAGAACAATTGTAAACAAATAATATCATCCATTATGTCTGCTTAATACTATAAAGAGAAAAAAAGTAAAGGTAACTAGCACTACCTTAACGTAAGTTGAAGACATTTTATGTTTTCATCTTCCTGTTGGAGAGTGAGAATCTGGATCTGGAAACATGCTCTCAGTTTTAATGAGCTCTTCATTCTTTTTCCCTGCCTAGACCCAGAGGGCCTCATCAGATGGCCTGTGCTCACATCCCAGTGCTTCCGGGGTGGGAAAGAAGCCCTGAATTGGAGATCCAGTAAGAATACTCAGCATTTTAGGCAGGGGGTGGGGCTCAGGTAGTATGATGAGATGAGTACTACAGTAAGATTTCCTAGCCTTGATTTTCTCAAAGAGCTGAATGGTCTTATAAAGCAAGAGTCATATGAAAAAAGAAAAAGTTGCACTGTATAAAGGGCAACTCTTATTTTGAGAAGAGTGAGATGTGATCCTCAGAAGAATATCGAGCAAGATCTCCCAAAAGCACTAGAAGGTAAGAAGCCTTAAAGTTGCTATATGATTGATACCCTCTCTAGTCTCTCCCCACCTTAAAATGCAAAGCAGCCTTCCTTCATTCCTAGTCACTCTTAGTCTGACTCTTAGTCAGTTAATCTGTCTGTGTGTGTGTCTCTCTCTCTCAAACACTTTTGACTGAAGGCTAATGTTAATTCCCTACATCTGTGGTCAACTCCCAACACTCACCTGGGGTCAAAACTGCCACTAAGAGTATTTTGAAAACTTGAGAGGGAATTTTTAATTTGCACAATGATTTGGGGTTGGTACTGGCATTTGGCAAGCCAGGCTTGACAGATATCCTACAATAAACAGGATGCTGACATACAATAAACCTTATATTCCACATGAGTTTCTAATGTCTTGACACACAGTCATATAGATGAAAATCCCATTTGTAAGTATTTACACCTAGAACCTAATTCCATGCCACATAAAGTATTTTTTTCAAGGTGTTAATTTGCACTAAATTTTCTAGAACTGCAACCACTGTACATCAAAGGAAGACTGTATTTTATTTCATGTGTTTTGTTTGGAACTTTACCAAGAGTTGTTTACCTTTCAGGAAAAATCACATCTCAAAGGCAATGCTGCATATGTATTTGAGGCACTAGTACAACTCACCTGTATTAGTCTGCAGCTGCAGCTGTTATATTCACACCGATTAGAATAATAGGTGCAAGCAATGGACTTTAAGTCTTGAAGTGCAGTCATGCCTAAACACACAGTGAAACATATTATAAATTGCTTGTATTTTATTATGTCATAAAACATATTGAAACATATCACATGCTGTAAAACATGCATTATTGAAACACAATTGTTATGACTTTCCTTTTATTTCCTCCTTTATGTTACAATATGGATATTTTATTGCTTTTTTAAAACATGTGTATAAGTAGATTATATTACATATGAATTTTATTTCAGGGTAGTAAAGAGGATCTTACAAAAATATTTGTTATAAAAAAAGGAAGACTGGTTTTGATAGGTTTGAGAACCCCTCTCTATGCCATCCTGCTCTTTCTTTTACACCTATCTTTTCCTCCTAAAAATGACACAGCAGCATCAATCCTTGATTAACAGCTTAGAATTTCAAATTAGTGAAATGAAATTTAATGAGGCAATCTTGATAAATGTCTAATTTACCCTCAATTCACTAATTCAAGTGTCAAGAATTTTTCTCTTAAATATGATTTTTACAAAATACTTTTTAAACTTATTCCCTTTAAGCTTTCTTTTCTCTAAGCTCTTATCTTACTCATATCTTATCTCTAATCATTGTATGTTAAAAAATCTTTCAGAAAAACCAAGAGCTAATCTGTATTTGGTCCAATAGAGAACTCATTCTACAGGATGTCCCAAAAGTCACCATACTTAGGGAAAAATGGGAAATTGTAGCTACATGTACCTTTATTTACAAAATATTCATTACAGAATTTTTCTTCCCATTTTCCCTAGGTATGACAAATTTTCAGACACCTTGTATAATATTAATAATATGAGCACTTAGAGTCAGACTTTCTGGTTTCTTATTTTGTTCCCTCTATCATCTGTTATTGAATGTTTTCTTCTGACTTGATTTCCCTATCTTTGGACTGGTCCTATTCCTTTCTCAATGGATGTTTATGTTTTGTGAGCCTCTAAATTAAAATAATTGCATTGAAAATAAAGCATCCTTATTCTACATGATTTACTCTAAATGAGTTTCCCCTCAAATTATCTTCCTGTATATGAGCCAAATTTATTAATATGCTAGGTCAAATTTTAAGCACTGGGGAAGGATAAAAATTAATGATCCCCATTTTTGTTTTCAAGGAGCTTATATTCCTGATTACAGAAATATGTACTCTAGAGATAGGCAGAAGACAGTGGTGTATATAAACATAGTAATATTATTAAAAGTCCACACACCAGCGTATTAGTTTCTCATGCAGTTTTTCAGCTCTTAGTATCATGGCTTATTTTCAGAAACTCAGTACAATATTTAGGAAAAAAAAATACTGAAGAGTATCTGTAAGTGTCCAAACCCAGCACTTTTCTACAGTGGGTTCACTAATTTACATTCCAACAGTGTATGAGGGTTCCCCTTTCTTCATATCCTTACCGGCATGCGTTATTGCCTGTCCTTTTGATAAAGCCATTTTAACTGGGGTAAGATAATATCTCATTGTAGTTTTGATTTGCATTTCTCTGAGGATTAATGATGTTGAGCATTTTTTTCATATACTTGTTGGCCATATGTATGTCTTCTTTTGAGAAGTGTCCATTCAGATCTTTCACCCATTTTTGATTGAATTATTTGATTTTTTTTCTGTTGAGTTGTTTGAACTCCTTATATATTCTAGTTATTAATCCCTTGTCAGATGGGTAGTTTACAAATATTTTCCCCCATTCTGTGGGTTGTCTCTTCACTTTTTTGATTGTTTCCTTTGCTTCACAGAAGCTTTTTAGCTTGATGTGATCCCATTTGTCCATTTTGCTTTGGTTGTCTGTGCTTCTGAAGTATCACACAAGAAATTATTGCACAGACCAATGTCCTGGAATGATTCCCCAAAGTTTTCTTTTAGTAGTTTCATAGTTTCAAATCTTATATTTAGATTTTTAATCCATTTTGATTTTATTTTTTAATATGGTGATAGATAGGGGTCTAGTTTCACTCTTCTGCATATGGATATCCTGTTTTCCCAGCACCATTTATTGAAGAGACTGTCATTTCTCCAATGTATGTTCTTGGCACCTTTGTTGGAAATGAGTTCACTATAGATGCGTGGATTTATTTCTGGATTCTATAGTGTGTTGCATTGGTCAATGTGTCTGTTTGTATGCCAGTATCATGTTTTTTTGGTTACTACAGCTCTGTAGTATAATTTGAAGTCAGGTAATTTGATTCTTCCAGTTTTGTTCTTTTTGCTCAGGATGGATTTGTTTACTCTGGGGCTTATGGTTCCATATAAATTTTAGGGTTATTTTTTCTATTTCTAAGTGAAGACTATCATTGGTATTTTGATAGGGATTGCAATGGATCGCAGATTTTTTTGCGTAGTTTGGACATTTTAACAACATTGATTCTTCCAATCCATAAACATGGAATATATTTCCATTTTTGGTGTTCTCTTCAAGTTCTTTCCTCAATGTTTTATAGTTTTTATTGTAGAGAACTTTTACTTCTTTGGTTAAGTTTATTTCTAGGTATTTTATTTTATTTGTACTTATTATAAATGGAATGGCTTTGTGGTTTCTTTATCAGATTGTTTGCTGTTCGAATATAGAAATGTTACTGATTTTTGTATGTTGATTTTTTCTCCTGCAATTATGCTAAATTTGCTTATCAGTTCTAATAGTTTTTTGGTGGAATCTTTAGGTTTCTGTAAATATAAGATTATATCATCTGCAAACAAGGATAATTTGACTTCTTCCTTTCCTATTTGGATGCCCTTTATTTCTTTCTCTGGTCTGATTACTCTAGCTAGAACTTCCAGTACTGTGTTGAGTAACAGTCAAGCCCATCACTTTTAAATGGAACTACATGCCATGAGGATACTGTCAACGGGAATGAGTTGAACTGTTTGCATGTTTAGCTCAAATTGCCATTGCTTATCTGCTTAGTTGCTATTCAATGATTATATATGAACCCAGGCCAAAGACATAAGATTCAAATAATAATTATTGCCTGGGGGCTCTCATTTTTATCATAAAATAAATAATAGGCTTATAAAGATTACCCATATATTTATGTCTTTTTCTTGAAGTTATGCCTTAGTCCAATTTATAAGCAAGAATTATGCCATCTTAGCATAATTTCCCATGTATAAAAAACCAAAAGAACTGGAGAATTGGAACTGGGGTCCCTATATAATGGAATATAATTTAGGAAGAAAAAATAAGAAGCAATTAAGTAAAATCAGGGAGAAAAGCATCATTACATTAGAATCACCTGGAAATATTAAAAAATCTACACCAGTGATTCAGATTTAGTTAATCTGGGGAGTGCCTTGGTGTTGGGATTTTTTAAAGTTCCCCAAATGATTCCAAAGGAAGCCAAGGTTGGGATTTACTGTACTAAACAAAATCTAGAACTCAAAACTATTATCAATCATATTTAACTGGATATTTAAAGTAAATATTTGAAAGAGATTTTTCTCTAAGAAAAAAGTAATTTTATCAGTATAATAAAACATTTTTCACATCTGTGGGTGATGATATACATTTTCTTTCTGATACCAATAACTTATTTTATCAAGATAATTTAGGTCAAAGAATTATAATGTATACATAATATATTTATTTCTATCATAGTTTTCAAAAAATCTGACATGGACATATTTAATTAAATGCAATAAAAATAGGTACTCTGAATTGTCATCAGGGAATTGCTAAAGCTCCATTATTATACAATAACTCTAAGTATACATGTTTCTAACTGCTAAAAAATTTATGGACATATGTTATTCTGAGAGCTCAGGCAGAGTTAGACAGGACAGCAGATGGTGTCATGGCTTTCCTCAAACTGTTTAGATTACAGACACTATATGCTAAATTCTTTGCTTTTGTATCATTACCCAAATCTGTATCAGTTTAAAGATTAGTTATGTTAATAGCTAAGCAAAATCTTCTCCATACAAAATGTCTAAAATAAAGGTCAGTGCAGTTGAGGTAGTGAAATTCATATCACATATGCAATTCTAGTTCAGTTTGTCCAATATCAACTCACCGAAAGCTACTTTCACATAAATCTATGCTACTCATAATGTAGTCTGAAACAAGCATCATCATCATCACTTGGAAACTTGTTAAAAATGCAGAATCTCAAGTTCCACCCAGACCTACAGACTGAGAATTTGCATTTTAACAAAATCCCCAAATTATGAACATTAAAGTTTGCATGACCACCTTGCCAAGTTTTCTCATTTTATCAAATTACCAAAGCATGTCTTAAGGAACAGTCTTGAATTTACCTAATTAACATATTCAATAACTATATTCTTCTTAGCAGCTTTTTAAGGAATGTTCAGTTAGTCTAAAGCTAAGGGTCATAGAATAGCACAGTCTTTTTATGAACCTATTCTTTTTATTAACATATTTATAAGGAAGATAATTATGAATAATATGGAGTAATCTAAAATATATTCTCAAATGAAAATACATTAATAAAGGATATATTCAAAAGTATATTCATTTAAAATATATTCTTAATCTTGGAATACAAACCATATGTTTTAGTAAATTACTAAATTTGGTAAATTTGGCAAATTGTCCATTTGATGAAATAGTCATTTGACCAATTAACTTTGGGCAAAATATCATTTAGTAAGTTGATTTTCAGTGATCCGGCTGTTTCAGATGGGTGCTACTCAGCATGGTAAATCTATCCATATTTTGATTATACTTTTTTTTTTCACTGTAGTTTTAAAAACCACATGGGCAGTCTGGCAATTATTCAGGCAACATTAAGTAGGGTTAAGAGGAGACCTGGATTTGAGTAATATGTCCACTCCCTTTTATGGTCCTGATTAAATTATTTAACTCTCTAAGACTCTTTCCCTCGTCCATGGGGCTATTTTGATAATAATACACAAGTCCCTAGTACATATTAATCACTCACTAATTCTAACTTTCTACCATTCTTGTCATTCTATCATCATTTTTAATTTTCTTTCAGATGAACAAAGTAAAATGAGCAAAAGTCATTTTGCTATTCTTCATTTTATTTCCCAACATGGAGAGATGCTTTAATTTACTTATCCAGAAAAAGTACTGGCAAACATGATTGATGACCTCGGTTCTTTATCTTGTTTTAAATTTCCTTGACTTGTATCAATGAATCCCTGCTCCAGATGCAACATCTGCTTTTCTGGAAGACTGTCAGTCATGCTAGGATGCAGAAGAAAGAGAGTACTGCTTGACTCTTAGTATTCAATGACAGAATCTCCTACGGAATTTTAACAAACAGGAGAATGGGGCCAAATGGATAAATGGTTTAAGGCTAATGGTGTGACAGGTATGACTTCAGTACAAAAAAGTATTTTCTTGGAAAATTTTAAGGTGTCTAAATCTAGTGACAGATAATTTTGTCAGTTCCCATGTGTTTTTAACAGAGAAAAACTCAAGCAGATAAGTAAATTCAAATTATCCATAACAATTTATAATATAATCAATTCATTATCAGCGTTTTGTTAGATGGGAAAACAGTGAAATGAGATTTTCTATCATGGGGGAATAAAATTCTCACCCACCTTCAGATAGCCAATGACATGGTAAGATCAGCTCTGGTGTTGGTTTTGAATTCAAAGTAAATTATGTAGACTTAGTGAACTGACTTGATACACCTCTATTCACATAATTCTTTTACAGTATGATATATCCGGGGCGGGGGAAGGAATTATCAATTCATGGTACTCTTTGCTGAGTAATTTACATAAAGTATATAATTTAACCTTTACAATGGCCCCATGAGGTAGATGTTATGTCACTGATGAGAAATTAAGATTCAGGGAGGTTAAATGATTTGCCCAGGGACACACAGCCGGAAAATGCAAAGCTGAGCTTCAAAACCAGGTCTCTCTGCCTCCCAAGTCCATGCTTTTTGTAACACCCTACGTAGCTCTCAGGGTCTAAGGTGTTTTGGAGAAAGCCCATCTGACTTGTCTTAGAAGGAGGGGAAATCATTAAGAGTTTGGGGCCATCACCAATTAACTGTGACTTCAAGCAAATTACTTTACCTCTATTTCTTCACCAACAAAATAAAAGTTAGTATAAAAGATCTTTAAGGTCTTCTGCCACTCCTAAAAGAAATGTTGTGTTATGTAGCCTGATACACAGAATACAAGTCTATATACAAGTTTTGCTCATTCATTGCTCAATCATTGAGTGAGTGATTCATTCATTCATTTAAAATTCATCACTCATTTATTTAAAAATGCATTTAACAAATGTGTTTATTAAATACTTAGGTTGTTTTTCTACATATGTTTTCATACAGACACCATTTGTGCTCAAAGAATTTTTTTTAAACATTTAGGAAAATGCCAACATAGATGGAGCCTGCCTTGACTTAGTTTCTAGCTACCAAGTACACAAAGGAAGTTGGGGTTGCTTATTAATCCTATAGTGCTAATGAGGCTGAGATATCATCTCAGAATGAAATATTAATAATAATAACATCAACAACTACCAATTATTGAAGGCCAATTTGGGGGAAGATACTTATTTTAATGGCTTACATATCAAATTTTTTTATATATTTTAGAGATACTGATTTATCAAAGGAGTTTGGAAAAAGGTAGGACAATACAAAAGGTAGAAAATATTACAGTCTCAAAATGTGCTATAGATTCTGTCTTGTTCAGTTCCCATTAAAAAAAGAAGTATTTGTTATAATGTGATGACAAACAATGTATCTATTTGGCAACATTTCACCTCCATTGGCAATTCTCTTCTGATTCCACTGAAAATTTTTCAATCATTTAATAAATAAATTTGCCAGTGATATATTAATGTTAGAAACCATTAATAATTGACAATGCCAATTCTGCTGAACCCCAAAAACTATAGCCTTGAGTAAATTCATTTCTAAGAAACTGACAGTCTTGGAGTCAGGTGAAGAGAGTTACTCTTGTTTCATGTCAAAATATTTTAAATTTGAAGCTGCTATCACAGCTTCATTCCCTTGATGAAATAGCAGTCAGCCAGTTCCTGCCAAAAAGGAAAAAGAAATAATTGCAAGCAGCAACCAACATAGCATTAAACATTGCACATGGTAGAACTGATAGATTTGCTACTCATGGAGTGAGCAGGATGAGTGGTGTGCCTGTGTTACTAAATTTCAGGTTTTTAAAGTAATGATTAGAACTGATTGAGTGTTATAAAAATGGATACTATGATTGTGAAACTGAAGGCAGATGGAAGAGATATTTCTTACATTATTATTGTAAAAAATAATTCATGAAAAGGAGGACATATATAGAAAAGTTTCTTTCAGCAAAAGCATATGTTTTCTTTTAACAGAATATATCCTATAGTGTACACTTGCAGACCTTGAACACGTTTACCTTGGGTTGTTTACCAAACTAATGGTTATATACACAGGGCCAGCTAAAAGCATAAACAAAGCAGGCAACATCTTTGTTAAAGGCCAAGACCTCCCTCTCCAAAACATTTCTCCCACTAACCTAACAATGGCTTAAAATTACAATTCTCTCTTTGAGTTAAAAAGAAATGTTTATCTTCTCTGGAGTGCCTGTGAACATATGAATAGCTCTAAGAGGTTGAAATAGTACATCTCTAATAGTTTTTAGTCTATAAACTGATGTGTCATATTGCTACAGTAAGACATAGGACATAAAATGAGTAAATTTTGACAGGAGAAGGGCAGATAAGATATGAGGCCTGGTTCAAGGGTTACAAGTCAGAACAGTGTTATATAATGGAGAGACTCCAGGCAGACAGGTGAAAGCATGAGGACCTACTTTCTCAATGACAAAGGAGAGGCCTAAAAAGAAAGATTGAAGGAACATGGAGACAAATTATGCCTATATTTCAATTTTGACTCAGGTAAACACTGGTGATTCTATTTCGATGCATTGATATCACTATATTCTGCTTTGCACAATTTTAAAAATTTTAATTTTCTCATTTGAAAACTCTGGCCTTTCAATTTTTTCAGGATGACATGCAGAATGAATAGCTCATACTTGTTATTACAATATGGTTATGAAGGTAAGTAGGGGAGCTGCTGGTCCAGAAGAGAGATGACATGTAAAATGCCATAGATGCTGTTTGGGTAAAAGAACTGAGAATGCCCACTGGCAGCAGAAGTTTATTTTCTCATGTCATTCAAAGGCACAAATGCGAATGTCTGTCGCTCTTGAGTAAGCCTTGGGGATCTCTGTAAGCAGTTTTCAGTGGTGCACCAATGGGAACCCTGAAAGGGACATCAGACTCGGTCTTTGCCCTTAAGAAGTTCTTTCCACAAAGGACTTTGGTATGTTATTAAAGATACTAACAGAGAATCTGTCAGTTAATTGAAGCTATTTTAAATTTGCCTAAAAGATTTTGTTTGATTCTTATAGAAGGCTTTATTCTGTGTGCTTGGTTTTGAGTGGTATTCTACTATGAAAATGGCTTCTTTTAGCCATGGTTGCTGCTACCAAGGCATGCTGGCAAAACAACACAAGAAGTTGTGCTGGGGAAAAGTATGTATGATGGGAAAAGTATGAAGGGTGGCAAGCAAGGGGCAGTAGGAAATGTGCCAAGATTAGAAGTGACTATCTTTTCTCAAAAAATATCCACAGATCATGAAGATATGAGTTTTACAGAGTATCTTCTATGTTAGGGAACAAGTAAACATTGTTAGACCACTAATGTAAAAGTCACCCACTAAATGTGAGTGAGGGCCCAGAGGATCAGCAGTCAGTAGCACATAGCCTCTTGCTTCTAGAACAGCAGATGTTACACAGTGACCACATCCTCTTTCCTTTTCTTTCCAAAAATGTGGATTTTATTTGGTGTATATGAACTAAGGGTAAGGAATTTGTGAAACACTTGAAATTGATAGGTCTGTATTTTTTCTGTTAATTGTTTTTCAATCATCTTGAACTAAGAATGTCAGTAAGGGTGGTTGGCCACTCCTTTGTTCCATACAGATTGGGAATTCAATATTTGCTGATATGGGGGATATTGGCCTAGAGTGCTTTGTGAGAAGGGCATTCCATGACCATTTTACTCATGTTTTAATTTAGAAGGAAAGTAGGTTCTCACTTTCCAATGTTGATATTAAAAAGAATTGCCCAGTCTCCTATTTGATTTCCAGTTGATCCATGGCTTAGATCAGTTTCCCTAGAAGCAGAACCTGATATGGAAATTCTTGTGTAAGTGATCTACTGTGGGAGTGTTGTCAAAAGAATCCTGTAAAGGCATGAAGGAATCAAGATAGGGTAGGGGAAGAGCTAAGTAAAGATGGGCTGTCAGCTGGAGATGAGCTTCAATTTGATCCTATGGGGAGTTCCAAAGTTTGGATTTAACCTTGATACAAGAAGATCAGGCTTTCATACCCCACAGTTTCAGTCAATCACTGCCTGCAGGCTGTCCCCAACCCCTCAGGGTGGGATGCTGGTCCCCTAGGGAAAGAATTCCCCTCTCTCAAGAGCAATTCCTTTCCTAGAAGGGTGCAGCTATGACTCTTTAGCAGCTGACATTCACAGTAGCTAGGGATTGGGTGCATCAGTTCAGTAAAGAAAATCTAGTTGAGGCAGCATCTACTACAAACCCTTTAACTCTAAAGCCAGACAGCTAGATGGGGCTAAGGGTTTAGAGCAGTGAGGACAGCCCCATTAAATGAATTCTTTTGGACTAGTTCTGTTACCTCATTTCCAGGCCTCTTATTTGGAAAAAATTTCTGACCTAATTATAATATGGCATTTTCCTATTAATCATACCTCTACAGCTCATGATATAGAAGAGGTTCCCTATTGCAATCCTACAGATAATCTTAAAATTATAATATAGTTTTGAACCACTCTCCATAAGCCCTATGAGATGAAAGCTAAATAAGGATATCAGATTATTCTTTGAGATCTCTTTTATACTAAGTTATAATAGCAAAAGTTTAATCGAAAGTGATAGATTCCCTTTCCATTAAAACAAAGTGAGTTAGGCAACTTATAAGATGGTCCCCAATTATCCTTGCCTCCTCATATCTATACCCTCCTTCTTGAGAATAGAGTAGACCTAATGGCTCACTTCTCATGAGTGAAATATAACAAAAGTGATGGGATGTCACTTCTGAGATCAGATTTCATAAAGATTCTAGCTTCTGTCTTGCTCTCCCTTTCTCATTCTCTTGCTTGCTTGCTTTCAGTGAAGACTGCTGCCATGTTGTGAACTACTTTATTGAGAGGTTCACTTGGCAGAGAACTGAGGGAGGCCTCTGGCCAACAGCCAGTGTGGAACTGAGGCCTTTAGTCCAATGGTCTGTGAGGAACTGAATCCTGCCAATGACAACTTGAGTCAACTTGGAAACAGGTACTTCCCCAGTTGAGCCTTGAGATGACTATAAACCTTGCCAACATCTTGATTTCAGCCTTGTGAGAAGCCCTTAGCCAAAAGACCTAGCTAGTCCCTGCCCATATTTCTGACCCACAGAAACTGTGAGATAATAAATGTTGTTTTAAGTCAGGTAATGTGATGCCTCCAGATTCGTTCTTTTTGCTTAAGATTGCTTTGGTTATTTGGGCTCTCTTTTGGTTCCATATGAAATTTGGGATTATTTTTTCTAGATCTGTCAAAAGTAACATTGATATTTTGATGAGAATTGTGTTGAATCTGTAATTCACTTCAAATTATACTATAAGGCTACAGTAACTAAAACAGCATGGTACTGGTACAAAGGTGAAGACACAGACCAATGGAACACAATGGAGAACCCAGAAATGAAACCATATAGCTATGACCAACTTATTTTTTACAAAAACGTACACTGGGGAAAGGACACTCTATTCAATAAATGGTACAAGGAAAATTGGAGAGCCACATGCTGAAGAATGAAACTGGATCCCTATCTCTCACCATATACACCAATTAACTCAACTTGGATTAAAGCCCTAAATGTAGGACCTGAAATCATAAAAATTCTGTAAGAAACCATAGGAAACACTCTTCTAGACAAGAGCCTAGGCAAAAAAATTTATGACTAAAACACCAAAGGCAAATACAGCAATAACAAAAATAAATACACAGGACTTAATTAAATTAAAAAGTTTCTGCACAGCAAAGGAAGTGATCAACAGAGTAAATAGACAACCTACAAACTGGGAAAAAATATTCACAAACTATGCATCTGACAAAGGGCTAATATCCAGAATGTACAAAGAACTCAAACAAATCAGCAAGCAAAAACAACCCCATTAAAAAGTGGGCAAAAGACATGAACAGAGTTTTTTTGAAAACAAGATATACAAATGGCCAACAAACATATGAATAAAATGTTCAACATCACTAATCATCAGAGAAATGAAAATTAAAACCACAATGAGATTCTATCATACCCCTATCAGAATGGACATTATTAAAAAAATAAGCTCAATCAGGAATGAAAAAGAAGAAATTACAACTGATACCACAGAAATACAAAATGTCATCTCTGGATACTGTAAAAATCTCTATGCACATTAACTTGAAAATGTGGAGGAAATGTACAAATTCTTAGAAACATATAGCCTCCCTATACTCAATCAGGAAGAAATAGAATTCCTGAACAGACCAATATGAAGTACCAAAATTGAAGCAGTAATAGAAAAACCTTCCTTGAAAAAAAGTCCTGGACAAGATGGTTTCACACCTGAATTCTACCAGACCTACAAAGAAGAACTGGTGCCTATCCTGCAGAAGTTATTACACAACATCCAGAAGGAAGGAATTCTCCCCAACACATTTTATGAAGCCAACATCACCCTGATACCAAAGCCAGGAAAGGACACAACAAAAAAAGAAAACTACAGACCAATATCTCTTATGAATACAGAAGTAAAGATTTTCAGTAAAATCCTAGCAAATCGAATTCAGCTGCTCAAGAAAAAAAAAATAATCCTTCATGACCAAATGTGCTTCATCCCAGAGATGTAGGGATGGTTCAACATATGCAAATCTATAAATGTAATTCACCACATAAACAGAAGTAAAAACAAAGACTATACAATCCTCTCCATAGACACAGAAAAAGCAATCAACAAAATCCAACACCCTTTAAATGATAAGAACACTTAACAAAATAGGCCTAGACAGGACTTACCTCAAAATGATAAAAGCCACATATGACAAATCCATATATAACATCAGACTGAATGGGGAAAAATTGAAAGTATTCCCACTTAGAACAGGAACCAGACAAGGTTGTCCTCTATCACCACTTGTAGTCAACATAGTGCTGGAAGTCCTAGCCAGAACAATCAGACAAGACAAGGAAACCAAGGACATCCAAATGGGGACAGAAGAGGTCAAACTATTGCTCTTTGCCGATGATATGATCTTATATCTAGAAAACCCTAAAGATTCTGCCAATAGACTACTGGAATTGATAAATAAGTTCGCAAAGTCTCAGGTTACAAAATCAGTGTACACAAATCAGTAGCATTTAGATATGCCAACAACAGTCAAACTGAGAATCAAATCAAAGACTCAATATCTTTCAGGATAACAACAAAGAAAATAAAATACCTGAGAATATGTTTAACTAAAGAGGTGAAAGACCTCTACAGGGAGAACTACAAAACACTGAGGAAGGAAATAGCAAAGGACATAAACAGATGGAAAACCATACCATGCACATGGATCAGAAGAATCAACATTGTTAAAATGTCTATACTACCCAAAGCATTCTACAGATTCGATGC
>CAUYSK010056675.1:0-13270 GCA_963575035.1 Avahi laniger | reverse complement strand
TAATTTCTTTCTATTTTTGGTAGAGATGGGGTCTCGCTCTTGCTCAGGCTGGTCTCGAACTCCTGAGCTCAGAACGATCCGCCCACCTCGGCCTCCCAGAGTGCTAGGATTACAGGCGTGAGCCACCGCGCCCGGCCACACTTTTTAATACTTATGTAAAAACTACAGCTATCAAAATAGTGTGGTAGTGGTATCAAGTTAGACAAACAGATAAGTGGAACAGAATAGAGAGTCCAGAAATAAATCTACACATCTGTAGACAACTGATTTTCAATAAAGGTGCAAGGGCAATTCAGGGGAGTAAGGATAGTCTGATAGTCTTTTCAACAAAGGATGCTGCAACAATTAGACGTAGATATGCCCCCCCCCAAAAAAAGAAGAACCTCAACACAAACCTTGCACAATATGCAAAAATTAACTCAAAATGTGCCAGTGATTTAAACATAAAACCCAAAATTATAAAGCTTCTAGAACAAAACACAAGAGAAAACCTTTGTAACCTTGGATTGGGCAAAGATTTCTTAGCTATGACACCAAAAATACAAACCATGAAAGAGTAAATTGATAAATTGGACTTCATCAAAATGAAAAGCTTTTGCTCTTTGAACTCCTGGCCTCAAGTGATCCTCCTGCCTTGGCCTCCCAAAGTGCTGGGATTACAGGCGTGATCCACCAGACCTGGTCAGCTTTTGCTTTTCAAAAGATATTGTGAAGAGAAAAGAAAAACAAATCACAGACTGGGAGGAACTATTTGCAAATCACATGTCTGATAAAGGACTTATATCCAGAATATATTAAAAATTCTCAAAATTCAACAATTAGAAAATAAACAACCTGATTAAAAATGGTCAAAAGATTTGAACAGATACTTTACCACAGGAGACATACAAATGACAAAAACAAACAAACAAACAAACAAACAAAAACATGAAAAGATGCTCAGCCTTTATCATTAAAAAAAAAGGAAATTAAAACCACAATGAAATACTATTCTACACTTACTAGAATGGCTGTATAGAATGGCTAAAAATGGATTGATTATAAGAATGGACTGACCATACCAAATGCTGATGAGGATGTGGAAGAACTCAAGATGGGAATGTAAAATGGCAAAACCACTTTTGAAAACAGTTTGGCAGTTTCTTAAAAGTTATACATACATTTATATGATCTACCCATTATACTACTAGATATTTGACAATGAGGAATGAAAACACATGTCTACAAATGTTCATAGCAGCATGATTTATAATAGCCTCAAACTGGAAATAACACAAATGTTTGACAACAGGTGAATGGATAAACAAAATGTGTCTAGCCAAATAATAGAATACTACTAAGCAATAAAAAAGATGAACATATTTGATCACTCAGCATAGATGAATCTCAAAATAACAATGCTAAGTAGAAGAAGCCAGAACTGCTCTGCTCCCCCACCCCCAAAAAAGAGTATATACTGCATGATTCTATTTATGTAAATGTCTATAAAATGCAAACTCATTTATTATTATAGAAAGCAGATCAGTGATTACCTAGGGATGAGGTTGGGTGGTAGAAAGGGGCAGGAGAGACTTTAGAGGTGACGAATATGTTTTTTATCTGCATTTTAATGATTGTTTGTTTTTCTGTTTTTTTTTTAATTTCAATAGATTTAGGAGGTACAAGTGTTTTTTGTTACACAGATGAATTACATAGTGGTGAATGTAATGACAGTTTCATGGTTATATATATATATGTCAAAACTTCTCAAACTATATACTTCAAATATGTGTAGTTTTCTATATGTCAATTATACCTTTATATTATAAAACTGTTTTTAAAATTTCATCTGTACCTGCCTTTCTATTGGGTAGACTTTACTTACTAATTCAATATATTTAATGATTATATGTCTCTTCATGTTTTTATTCCTTTTTGAGTCAATTTTGGTAAATTACATGTATTTTTCACAAAGTTGTTCTTCTTATCTAAGTTTCCCAATTTAGCTACACACATTTGTCAATAGTGTGTTTGTTATTTCATAATCTATGCTGTATCTGTAGATAGGTCTTCTTGTTCAACCCTGGTAGTATTTGTATCTTCATTCTCTGGTTTCCTGATGAATCTTTCCAGGGGGTTGTTTATTTTAATAGTTTTTCTCAGAAAATCAACTTTTGGTTTTATTGATCCCATTATATCTTTGTTTTCAATTTCATTAGGTTCTGCTCTTATTTTTATTATTCCTTCTTTCTGCTTCCCTTGTTTGTCTGTTTATTCTTAGAGACAGGGTCTTGCTTTGTCATCCAGGCTGGAGTGCAGTGGCACAATCATAGTTCACTATATAACCTCAAACTCCCAGATTCAAGGTATCCACTTGCCCCAGCCTCCCAAAGAAGTTAGGACTATAGGCGCATGCCACTACGCCTCGATAATTTTATTTCCATATATTTTGTAGAGATAGAGTCTCACTATGTTGCCCAGGCTGGTCTCAAACTTCTGGCCTCAAGCAATTCTCCTGCCTCAGCCCACCCAAAGTGCTGGGATTACAGGAATGAGCTACCATGCTTGGCCAGAAGTATGCTTTTAAATTTCCAAATATATAAAGTTATTTTGGGTATCTTCTTGTTCAATTTCAATCTAAGCTGAATTGAGTAAGAGAACATAGTCTGCATTAATACCCAAACATTGGTTTTGTTGAGACTTGCTTTATAAATTCAGTATGTGTTCAATTTTTTTTTAAAACTGCCTAAAAAGACAGTATATTCTCATCTGTTAGGTGCAGGGCTCGGTATATGCCACCAAATGAAGCTTGTTAGTTATTTGTTCAAATCTTCTGTATGTTCTCAAATTTTTTGTCTGTTTAATCATCAATTACAGAGAAAGATATATTAAAATTTCCACTTTTACGGATTTATCAATTTATTCCTATAATTGTATCTAAACATTTTCTTCCTATATTCTCTCTATATATTTTATATTCTATCTGTATTTAATCTCTATATTTTGAGGCCATACTATTGGATGCATAGTGATTTGGAATTATAGCTTCCTTTTTTCTTTTTCTGAGACAGAGTCTCACTCTGTTGCCCTGAGTAGAGTGCTGTGGTGACAGCCTAGCTCACAGCAACCTCAAACTCCTGGGCTCAAGCGATCCTCTTGCCTCAGCCTCCTGAGTGACTGGGACTACAGACATACGCCACCATGCCTGGCTAATTTTTCTATTTTCAGTAGAGACGGGGTCTCGCTTTTGCTCAGGTTGTTCTCGAACTCCTGAGCTCGAGCAATCCTCCCACCTCAGCCTCCCAGAGTGCTAGGATTACAAGTATGAGTCACCTTGCCTGGCCTGGAATTATAGCTTCTTGCTTAATTATTCCTTTTACAATTTTTTCTGATGATTTTTTAACTCTAATAATGGTTTTTTCCTTCAAATCAATTTTGCCTACTATTAACCTGCTATATCAGCTTTCTTTTGGAATTGGTTTTTCCATATCTTTACTTCCAATTTCTCTGATTTCTTGTCTTAGGTATATCTCTTATACATTGCATAGAGCTGGATTATTTTCTATTCAGTCTGACAATGTTCCAGCTATCTACTGCTACATAAAAAATTACTACTCCCAAACTAAGTAATGTTAAACAGCAGTCATTTTATTATTCTCACAATTCTGCGAGCCAGAAATTCTGGTAGGACACAGCAGAGACAGTTTGTCTCTGATCCATGATGTCTGGGACCTCAGGTGGGGTAACTTAAATGGATGAAAATGGCTCTAAGTCTGGGACCTTGGCTCTTCTCCAAGTGGTGTCTGCTAGGGCTAGACTGGCCAACATGGTTCCTTCCCTCACTCGTATGGCTGACAGTTGACACTGGCTATTTGCTGGTAGCTCACTAGGGCTATCAACCAGTGCCTACGTGTGTCCTCTCCATCTGGCTTGGGCTTCTCACAGCATGGTGGCTGGGTTCTCAGATCAAGTATTCCATGATAGAGAATTCCAAGAGGCAAAGGCAGAAGCTACAAGGCTTCCTATTACCTAGCTTCAGAAGTCTCAGAAAGTCACAATTCTATTGGTTAAGCAAGTCACCAAAGCCAGCCCAGATTCAAAAGGGAGGAAGGAAATAGACTCCACCTCTGAATGGCAAGAAGGTAAGAAACTGATGGTGGCCACCTTGGAGACAAGCTACCACAGACCACCCCTTGGCCCCAACAAGTCCCTCCCACATGCAAAATACACTCACCCTCTCCTAAGACCTTCAAAAGTCTCATCTCATTATGGCATCAGCTTGATGTCCAGAATCTCGATATCTAAATCAGGGTCCAGGTGTGGCTGAAGCTCCTCAGATGCAGTTCCTCAGGTACAGCTACTGGAGTATAGCTCCTCTTGATCTGAATTAAAGAGACAAATTATCTGCTCCCACACACCCAACATACAAACATACAATAGTGAAACTGACTCAGAATAACCACAATAGACACTCCCATTCAAAATGTGAGGAGAAAGGGGAAGGAACAGGAGACATATAGCAGTTACTGGCCCATAACAACTCTGAAATTTAATCAGACATGTCACCAGTTCCTCCATTATGGCCAAGTCCTACTCCCTGAGAACGATTCTCCACAACCCTTGGCTCCACTTTCTGAACTATCCTTCCTTTTACATAAGAGATGGTTAGTGTTTGCAATGGAGTAGACTTCCCAGCCTGCTTCCTGCTTGTAGATGATTTGAAGTCCAAAGGCCTATTTTCATTCTCTACTGTCTCTGTTCCTTTTAATCCAAGCTGAACGTGTTTGTATTGGTACAATTTCATTAAAACCTTGTGGATTTCCTATGGATTTTTTTTTTTTTTTTTGAGACTGGGTCTCACTCTGTCACTCAAGCTGGAATGCACAAACATAGCTCACTGCAGCCTTGACGTCCTGGCCTCAAGTGATCCTCCTGCCTCAGCCTCCCAAGTAGCTAGGACTACAAGTACACGCCACCATGCCCGACTAGAATTCCTGTGATTCTTATTGGGATTTACTCCAGGAGACAAAACTACATCCACCTTCTCTATCTCAAGTCCTATGTGAGACTACTATAACAAACACCCTTAAGATCTCTAGAAGACCTCTTTTTTAACAGAGCAGATCTAAGAGGTATTCCCTTAAGATCCTTAGATTCATTTTATCTATCTGAAAGGTTCTATGAGGCACTGCCTTAAATCTTTCTGAGGTCATAGCAAAGGGTTTATAGTTGCATCCTTGAGATCTTTACTTTGAGGCCATGTTTTATTGGTAGCATCTTGCATTTTACCTTTGCTCTGAAGCTATTTCTTTAAAAGTCATTGGCCATCTGAAGCAACTGAGCATGAGAAAAAGTTTTTTTTTCTTTTCTTTTTTTTGAGACTAAGTCTCACTCTGTCACCCTGGCTAGACTGCAGTGGCATCATCGTAGCTCACTGCAACTTCAAACTCCTGGGCTCAAGTGATCCTCCTGCCTCAGCCTTCCGAGTAGCTGTGACTACAGGCATGTACCATGACACGCAGCTAATAATATTCTAACACAACTCTTCCCGGGCTAGAAATATTTCCTCTAAGTTCTGCTTTAAAATTTAATAGTTCATTTTTTAGCTCATTTATCTATTTGTACCTTATCATAAGCAGTTAGAAAAAGCTAGGTAACAATTTTCAACATTCTGTCTAGAAATCTCCTTTGATATGTAGAATTCATTAGATAGATTTTCTAGCTTCCATGTTACCACATGTGACAGTGCCAATAAACCTTGTACTACTATATAAAAAAGGCTCACTCTTTTCCCAGCCTCCAATAACTTTTTTCATTGTATTTCAAGCCTTCACTAACAGTCTTCTCCAGGTCCCTCCATCTTCAACACACCACCAAATCCCAAAGCCAATGCAGATTTTCGGTTTTGGCAGTACCTCATTCCCAGGTACTAAAAATTGTTTCAGTTAGCTATTACTACAAACAAACTTCGCAAAGCTCAGTGGCATAAAACTACAGCCATTTTCTTATGCTCACAATTCTGAGAGTCAGGAATTCAGACTGGGTACAGCAGAGAAAGCTTGTGTCTTCTCCATGACATCTGGGTGGTTCCAGGTAGGGTGGTTCCAATGGTTAAAGACGGCTAGACTGGGGTCATATCCCTGGGGCTCGGACTTTTCTCCATATGATGCCTGCTGGAACTAGAATGTCCAAGATGATTCCTTCACTCATTTACATATCTGGCAATTGATGTTGGCTGTTGGCTGGGAGCTCCACTGAGCCTCTCCCTCTGGCTTAGACTTCTCACGGTATGGCAGCTAGGTTTCCAGATTGAGTGTTCCCTGGGACAGCATTCCAAAAGAGAATGTTCAAAGAAATCTAGATGGAAGCTGCAAAACTTCTCATGATCTAGCCGTGAAGACCCAGAACGTTTTTTCTGCCACATTTTATCGTCAAACAAGTCACTAAAGTCAGCCCAGATTCAAGATGAACAGAGGAATAAAATCTATCTCTAGATGGGGGGATGGCATACATGTAGCGGAAAGGAACAAATATCAGCAATCTTGAAAACATGCTAAAACAGACAATCTGTCTTTTAACTGGTAAGTGCAATTCATTTACATTCAGTATAATTACTAATATATTTGGATTTATTTCTATTACTTTTTTTTTTTAATAGATAGGGTCTTGCTCTGAGGCCCAGGCTGGAATGCAGTGGTGCCATCAATGTTCACTGCAACCTGGAACTCCTAGGCTCAAGTGATCCTCCTGCCTCAGCCTCCTGAGTAGCTGGGAGTACAGGTTCATGCCACCACACCTGGCTAATTTTTTTATTTTTTGTAGAGACAGGGTCTTGCTGTGTTACCCAGGTTGGTCATTATCTCCTGGTCTTCAGTAATCCTCCTGCCTTGGCCTCCCAAAATGCTGGAATTACAGACAGGCATGAGCCACCATGCATAGCCTACTTCTACCACCTTTTATTGTGCTTTCTATTTTTCTATATTTCCTATGACATTTAATCACATTTTCCTTTCCTGCTTTCTATTAGTTTGAGGAAGTATGCAAATTGTGAACTTAACAAATTATTATAGAGTGAAACAACCATGTAACTACCACCCGGGTAAAGAACGCCATGTTACCAAAAACCTAGAAACTTTTCTCACCCTACCTTTTAATCACTATCCCTTACCTCTTCCTCAAAGATTATTATCATGACTTCTAACACCATATGTTAGGGTTTTTAGCTTTATATAATAGAAATAAAATACCGATTATGTATTATTTTGCATCTGGCTTCCTTCCTCCAGCACTGTCTTTACTGAACCATGATCGTGTGCAGCAATTTATTATTTTCCATTGCTTAATAGTATTCCATTGTATGAATATATCACAATTTATCCATTCTATCATTGATATTGCTCACCAAGTTTTAGATTTCAATGACTATTTTCCAAAAAAAAAAAAGTAGAGCACCTTTAGCTGTGGGATTTTGTGTGACCTAGATTGAGGATATCTCCAGAGAAGTTTAGCATTTGCTTCAGCCTGATGCCATAGTACTGTCACTGATTTAAGACTACTTTATATGTTCATTTCTTAGCCTTGGGTTTCCTGGACTGCAGAGAAAGAGGAACATTCTAAACCAAATTTGCATGAGGATAAGCCCTGGTAACATATTCTCAGAGAAAACTTTTCCATTCAAAATGCACACAGAATAGAAAAACTTCCTTGACATCTCTCTATGCCACTGGGCAAATGTTTTTCGATAACATCTTTTTGATAATGTGGTAACCCTTGAACAACCTAGCTTTATGCAGGAGGGTAGAAAAGTCTCCTATTGCCATGTGGCTGTTAAAATTGAAGTTGCTTGGTCACACAGAGCAGCCACAGCTTTAGCTTATATACTTAACATTTTTGTTTTCAATTCCCTCATTTTTTGCCCCTAAGGATTTTCCTTACTTTTTCACAAGATCAGCTATGGACTTAAAATAATGTTTATTATATATTTATCTGGTATTTGACTAGGAATCTTGAGTGTCCTTCCGCCTTTTGTCAAATGTAAAGCATATGACAAGAGGAGGGAAGGTCACAGGAAGAGAAACTCAAAAAGAGAAAAAAGGGAAAATTTTTCTGCCTTTTATCATGAGCAGGACAAAGTCCTCATAGATCCAAGGTTATTTACACTAAGAAGATTCTAACTAAAGGAATGTATACTACTTTACCATCCTGTCTGAATATCTCTGTGCTCTGGTGACTAACAGAAGAGAACACCAATCAAGCAGTTCGAAACACAACTTACATTACATTAAGAAGATAGATTCCCTTGGTCAGGGTGACTCTGAGTATACAATGAGGATGGGTCCAAAAGAACTGAGAAAGGAAGTATTAAGACATACCTAACAGTCTCCTAATGGGCTTCATTTTCTTTTCAGTAAACTTTTGACCTGATCCTACCAAGTACTATATAATTAAATAATCTACAGGAATAAAGAGGGCCTGAGTCAAAAACTTTCCATCAGCAGTGGAAGTATAAACTCTATTCAGCCAGAAAGTGAGAAGGTAGGGGCAAAAATGTTTAATAACAAATGGTATTTGTCTTTCCATTCTTGGGATACCTCACTTAGTAGAATGTGTTCCAGCTCTATGAGTATACAAGAGGTGCTATATCACCATTGTTTCTTAAAGCTGAATAGTACTCAAGCACCACATGTACTCACCATCAAATTGGTATTAACTGATCAACACATAAGTGCACATATAAGAATAACATGTACTGGATGTTGGGCAGAGGGGAGGGGGGAGGAGGGGACGTGTATATACATACACGAAGAGTGCAATGTGCACCACCCGAAGAATGGACATATTTGAAACTCGGACTTTGGGGGGGGGGCAAGGGCAACATACATAACCTAAACATCTGTACCCCCATAATATGTTGAAATAAAAAAAAAGATAAAAAAAATAAAAAATAAAAAAATAATAAAAATAATTAAAAAAATAAAAATAAGATTAAAAAAGAAACAGTAAATGAAATTCAGACACTGGAACAATATCAATAAAGAATAACTTTTAATGTCCATTAAAAAAACCATGTAATATTACAAATTATTTATTTGACATATATTATATACATGCATCAAATGACAAAAGTATGAATTAAGAATCAAGCAGATTTATCAAGCAAAATAGAGCTATAGAAATTGTAGACTTTAAGGTGAACTCTAAAAATATGGAAAACTAAAAGAGATCATTTAGGGAAAAGAGACTTTAAAAGTCAAGAGCTCTAAACACATTGTTATGATACCATTTATATGAAATTTACATAAAAGGCAAACCTATAGAGACAAAAAATAGTGGATGCCTGGGGAATGACTACTACAAAATATTCTAAAATTAGATTATGGTGATGGTTACACAATTCTGTGAATATACCAAAAACCACTCACTGAATTATATGCTTTAAATGGGTGAATTTTATAGCATGAAACTATATCTTAATAAAGCTATTTCAAAAAGTAAAGAGTTCTATTTATTTTCAAAAAGCTAAAAAAAAAAAAAAAAGGCTAAAACATTCTACCAAAAGAGAAATGCAGCCCACCAAACAGCCTTCAGAGCTTACTTTTTGTTTGTTTGTTTAAAGAAAGGAAAGAGTCAACCCCAGCATTAACGTTGTCCCCTAAGAAAGCAAACTCCCTAATGCCTACTTCAAATATACAGCATCTTCATACCTAGATCTTTCCAAAATCTGATTATGTCACAATGCTCTTTCACGCTGAGCTTCTTTAGGGTCAAGCTGATAAAAACAAGATACTCAAGACAGCTAACACAGGGGTTTAAAAATCAGCCAAGTTTGTTAAAATTCAGACTTGGAAGTTACTAGTTTAAATTAGTAGAACTACAAGTAAAAAGGGAGTGATTGAAACAGTAAGTTTGTCCAAAAAGACTTCAAAGAAATTTCTCACTTTCATCTCTCTCTCTCTAGATATTTCCCTTCATCATTTTTTTCCAATCATACAAGACTAAAACTCATCTTCCTCTTTTATCACACAGAGCATCCACCCCCAATACACATACATGGAAATCAGTCATCAAGTTCCATCAGTTCCATTATCTTAACATCTCTCATATCAGATCCCCTCCTTCTTATTTCCTATCGTAGGTCAGGTTCTTGTTCTCTCTTACTTAGATAACTCCAGCAGCCTGACTATTGTCTTTGTCTTCAGTACTAGCTTCACTCCCATCTCCAATACACTATCCACACTAACATTCAGGTCTGATAAGGATTAAATGAACTCAATAAACTGGAGGGCTTACGAACACACACACACACACACACACACATACACACACACCACTCATACTTTAAATTTTTTATTTTTTTAGAGACAGGGTCTCACTGTCACTCAGGCTGGAATGCAGTGGCTATTCACAGGCGCCATCATTGTGCACTACCGCCTCAAACTCCTAGGCTCAAGTGATGCTCCCTCAGGCCTTAGCCTCCCAAGTAGCTAGGACTACAGACAGGTGCCACCACCTTGGCTGTCATTTCTGATGGCTGGATAGTATTACATTCCAGGGATGTACCATAATTTACCATGTCTTTACAACACAAATATTTGTGCTGTATTAGTGGACAAAGAAATTTCTCTGACATTTTCTCATGTTCCTATTTCTTTTAAAATCTAAAATTTAAAATATGCTATAGTTGTTTGCATAAAATCACCTAATCATCTATGTTTCCTATCTTTCATAGCATTTATGGTATTTATTACATTCTAATTTGAATAAATTATACACATGATTTACTAATTCTACTTTATTATAACTCTCCAAATATTTTATTCAGTTTTGGATTCTCCCCCTCTTTTGCCCCCACCACCGTCAGCATCTAGCTCAGTACCATTATTAAATGAGACGCTCAATGATATGAGTGATTTACCCAGATGGGGTTACCCGGAAAAAAACCATTGTGTCCATTATGCTACCTAGACTCAGTGAGATGATTCTTTAGTTCAGGGTTCTTCCAAGGTATGATTCTTTGCATTTCCTTTGATTCTGTGAATTACCCCTATGATCCTTATAATATCTGCCCTCATTCTCCCCACCCAGCTACCCTCTTCCCTTTTTGTTCAAGTCAATTAAGCAAAGTCAACTTTGGTTTGCTTTAAAATCAAAGAAACCTAACTGATAAAGGTTGGAACACCTTGTAATTGCTCAATATTAATTTTTTTGTTGAGTAAAATAGTGAATGAATGTACTGAAGCCAGTTAAATGTGTATTGAGAAAAAAGGAAAAGATAGAGAGACAAGAAACAACTATATGTATGTAATTTTTGTTTGTTTGTTTTTTGAGACAGAGTCTTTCTCTGTCACCCAAGCTAGAGTGCCATGGTGTCAGCCTAGCTCAGACAGCAACCTCAGACTTCAGGGCTCAAGCCATCCTCCTGCCTCAGTCTCTTGAGTAGCTGGGACTACAGGTGCACACTACCACACTCGGCTAATTTTTTCTATTTTTAGTAGAGATAGAGTCTTGCTCTTGCTCAGGGCTCAGGCTGGTCTCGAATTCCTGAGCTCAAGCCTCCCAGGGTGCTAGAATTACAGAAGTGAGCTACTACACCTGGCCTAAGAAACAAAGACATTGAAACAGAAAGATATTGACTCCTCCTACAGTAGGTTGCTGTACTAATACAATTATGCCTATTTGACAACTTTCCCTATTGCTCTCCTTACAATTTGTTCTGGCCAAAGACTTTCTTTTGGAGACAGGGTCTTTCTCTGTTCCCCAGGTTGTTGTGCAGTGGCCCAATCATAGCTCACTGCAACCTTGAACTCCTGGGCTCCAGGGATCCTCCTGTCTTGCTTGGCCTCTCAAAGTGTTGGGATTACAAGTATGAGCCACCTTGCCCAGCCTGTTCTGGGCAAAGACGTTGAAGTCATCCAAAACTCCTCTCTTCGATACTCTCATCAAATACATTAGCATATCCTGTTTGCTCTATTCTCTAGATATATGCAGAATCCAACCACTTTTCCCATCTTCATTGCTATCATCTGGTCCAAACTACCATCATCTCTTACCTAGTTATTGCAATAACCTCCTAATTGGTCTCCTTGACTTCTTCAGTCTATTTTCAACCCTGTAGCCAGAGTGATTTTGTTAAAACTTAAGTCAGATCATACCACTCACTCTCTGCCCAAAACCCAATGGTTTCCTGTCCCATTTAAAGTAAAAGACACACCTTGAGAGGCCAAGGCAGGAGGACTGCTTGAGGCCAGGAGTTTGAGACCAGCCTGGGCAATACAGCAAGAACCTGTCTCTACAAAAATTTTTAAAATTAGCTGGGCACGGTGGCACACACCTATTGTCCCAGCTACTCCTCATGGGGCTGGGGCAGGAGGATCGCTTGAGCCCAGGAGTTCGAGGCTTCAGTGAGCTATCATTACACCACTGCCCTTCCACCAAGGCAATAGAGCAAGACCCTGTCTCAAAAACAAACAAACAAAAATAAAGCGAAAGATAAGGCATAAAATCCTTAATATGAACTATTAAGACTATATATGATATCTGGCTCCCTGTTACCGGCTAGCCTCATATCTACAACTTCCCGTCTCACTTATTCTACTCCAGCCACACTTGCCTCCTTGCTATTCCTTAAAAAATGCCTGGTATATTCTCCTCCACACCCACTAACACTATCAGAACCTTTGTACTTGCCACAATACTCTCTATAAGAATGCTATTTTTTCACTCTCTTATAAAAAAGCAGCTCATTTAAAGTCATGCCATTCAACTATATGTCATTTCTCCCCCTCTAGTTACTGCTATCTAACAAACTCCTCTCTCTCAGACTCTAGTCATCCTAAATTCCACCATAAACCAGAGTTTATCAGACAAAATGTATGAAGTTGTTGGGTGGGACTTCTGAGAAAGCCCTTTTTGCCTTCTGCCCTTCCTCCTTCCTGCTGCATATAATGCAGAAATAATGCATTCGGCTCCAGCAGTCCTCTTGAACCATCCCTAAGGATGGTCCATCCCTAAGGATGGAAGCAACATACTAAGAACAATGGAGAGAAAAATGACAGGTGTCTGGATCTCTCATCTTTGTGGAGCCACCATACCAATTGTATAATGTTTACCTCTATATTTTTTTATTTCAGCATATTATGGGGATACAGATGTTTAGGTTACATATGTTGCCCTTGCTCCCCCTCCCCCTCCAAGTCCAAGCTTCAAACGTGTCCATCCCTTGGATGGTGTGCATCGCACTCTTTGTGTATGAATATACCCGTCCCCTCCTCCACCTCTCCCCCTTCCCCCC
>CAUYSK010056672.1:0-31494 GCA_963575035.1 Avahi laniger | reverse complement strand
CCTCCTGAAGGACCTGCCTGAGGCTGTTTTGCAGTTACCTTGTGTGTGTGTGTGTGTAAGTAGGAGCACACTCTAACATAACAATAGAAAGTATAGTATAGCAAATTCAAGGCAATAGGAATTTTTCAGCTCTCTGATAATGTATGAGTCTACTGTCACATATGTGGCCTGTCATTGGCCAGGTGCTGTTATGTGCTTCATAACTCTATGATTTTGTTTCTTCTCAGCAATTGATCCAGAAGGATGAGCATTTAACAGAGATCATCATTCAGTATATCTCAGCTCATGACTTCCACTATAAAATGTGTGGTTACCTACTGAAAATTTTATTAAGCTTATTATTTGGGATGACTTGAGAAAAGATTTCTGAAAAACACACATGCTCCAGATTTTTAAGAAAACCCAAACTAAATCTTAGTGGCAGCAGCTTAGTCTTTGGTGTTGCTCTTAAAAGCATGTGTTTGTTGTCAAGAAATGCTGTGGTTCCTGTGCTTTACATTCTGTCCTCGTCTGAGAGACCTAACCTTATAGTCGCAGGCTTCCCTCAGAGCAGGAAAGGAATCACAAGGTTTAGAGCTGAGAAGAGGCTGATACATGCATAAGATCTTGAGGCTATTGAAGCCCGAAGAAGGAAGCTACAGTGTAAGGGAAGTCACAGGGCTGTCGTTGGATCAGACACTGTCCTAAAAGGATCCAGAGAAAAAGGGACAGAGATGAAAATCGCCTCCTGGTGCCGGGCAGGAGGCACACAAAGGGGCTCTGTTCCCTGGGCCCCAGGGCACCCCTCCGTCTGCTGGGCTTTCATGGTTGTCAAAACAGAGGGAACATTCCTCAGCTAACCCAGGACACTGAGGCTAGTCCTGGCCCAGGAGCAGTTTTATTAGTCCAGGCCAAGCCATAAATCCCCCTCCGGAATGCTGGCCTGCCCTCTTCCAACGGCCCAGCCTGAAAGCCACAGCCAGCCAGGTAAGTTCAAGGTAGGCACATTTTCTTTCATTTGTAGAAATGACTTTTCAGTTGACTGCAATAGTAATTGCTCAATGGGGAAAATCTGGAAACTACGGAAACCAAAGAACTGAAAACAAAAATCATATATAATATCTATATTACTGAATAATTACTGAATACATACATATGACATATGTGTATATACATACATATGTACACATATATACATATCATATATATTAACATATATATTTGAGTGGGGTGGGATTAGTGTTCTGTCAATCTTTTTATTGTGAAATACAGCACATTTATAGTGCTTAAACATAAGATGTGCAGTTTAACGAATAATTATCAGGTGAATCCCATGAAACTGTCTGTGCCACCAAACACCCCCTGAAACATTTCTTCTGAGTGTCCCCTCTTGACTTTGCCCTAGCAGTAACCAGTATCCTGATTTGGTGGATACATACCCTCTTGTTTTTCTTTGTGGTTTACCACCTTCGTATGTATCCCAAACAGTTTAATTTAGTAATTTAGCTTATTTTCGAACTGTGTGTCAATAGAAATCTCTCATTTATATACCTTTGTTTCTAGTGTCTTTTGCTCAGTTTTGTTTGGAAGATGAATTGATCTATGTTGTTGAGTGTGGTTCATTCATCCTCATGGCTGAAGAGTATGCTTTGCATGAATATATCACTTTTTGTTTATCAATTTTTTTTTTTTGAAACATGGTCTCACTCTATCACCTGGGCTAGAGTGTAGTGGCGCCATCATAGCTCACAGCAACCTCAAACTCCTGGGCTTGAGCTATCCTCCTGCCTCAGCCTCCTGAGTAGCTGCGACTACAGGTACATGCCACCATGCCTGGCTGATTTTTCTTGCACAGGCTGGTCTCGAACTCCTGGCTTCAAGCGATCCTCCCACCTTGACCTCCTAAAGTACTAGGATTACAGGCATGAGCCACTGCACCCAACCTGTATATCAATTTATTGCTTGCGGACATTTGGGTTCTTGCCCACGTTGGGTTCTTGGATTTTCAGACACAGCGCTCCTCTGATTTCAGTGACCCCTGTGCCTGGACTTCTCGTGTGCATTACTGGGATGAGAAGTATTGTGTCAAGAGGTGCCCAAAGAAGACAATGCTAAAGTGGTTTCCAAATGGTTGCACCGATTTATATTCTGGATGCTCCTCATCCTCTCCAACACTTGGTGTTGTCAGACATCTGGGAGGTTTCTAAGAGTATCTCATCATGGGCCATGCATAAATATCTGACACATGAAATTTAGTACTGTTTGTGGAGTGAATGTATTAAAAAATGTTGGACCAGAAAATTGTAAGAAGTCTTGCAGCTCTGTTTATTGTGAATGTAATTTGTTATATAATTACTTACTTATATCTTATTAAATATTTATTATATAATTATAATTTAGCTATATGTTAATAATTTAACTGTATATGCTATATATATAACTACATATAGCTTTATTTGTTATTAATTACATATTAATTGTTTGTCCATGATACATGGTAGCGATATGATTGGTTATTTGGGGTAGCTGAAGTATCTTAGTTAACATGGACAGCCTGCTTTGGCTCTCTGTAGATTGTTTTTCATTTGGGAAATGGGGATAATAATCCCTGCCTTATAGAGCTATTATTAAAAGAATTAAAAGAGCAATCAGATTTCTGGTACACAGTAAAAATTCTAATAAATGTTCATTTCCTTCCTTCAAATAATAATTATAGAACACAGCGGAAGGGTCTGCTTCTCTGAGTTTTCTGATTATTTAAAATTTAGAGAAGGGAGATCCTCTTGTCATTTATGTGCTTTGAATCACTATAATCTAGTGGATTGCATTGTCTAATTAAAAATTCTATTTTCATTTACGAAAACTATGTTAACCCCTCTCTCTCTGTTTCTTTATCTTCAAAACCATTTTTTAATGAGTGTTACCAAATAACTCATAAGCCACCCGTCGTTTCTTACACTGAAGCATTTGGGGAGGCTGACTTGTAAGGAGTGTGACCCTCCCCGGATGGCCGGGCTGCAGCCCCCGCTGTGGGGTTCCTGAGCGGCTGGGCCTGTGGCCAGATGGAAATGCTTGAAGGTTCACTGGCTTTCTTTGAATCTAATTTACATTATACAGAGCTATTAAATGGAAAAAAGTTTGAAGACAAATGATATGATTATTTACTTATATTTTTGATGTATAATTTTGGATTACTAAATAGGACCTTTTGGATCTTATATTTAAAAAAATACCTGGCTTATGTTAGATACAAATAGAAAATTCAACTTTTTCGAAGAGCAACACATAATTTTTAGTCATATTTTATTCCTTTCAAATGTGGTTACTGCAGTACTGAAAAATATCAAAGATATGGCTTTTAGAAAATCCATAATACTAGTTCTTATTTTTTAGAAAAATCCAGGTGAGGATTGGCAGAAGGAGCATTCACTCATGGTTATTTTTCTTTGGATATTTTTAGCATCTTTCATTATAGAAAGCTCATAAGCAGAAAAGCAAAATTTTGTTCTTGAGTCTAAGACTATGATTTTCCCCCTTCCTTTCAAATTTTAAAGATTTTAATATCTCATAGTTTGTTTTTAAATGAAATCATTTGAAAATAAATTCATCATAATTTTTTTTGTTTTTTTTTTTGAGGCAGACTCTCACTCTGTTGCCCGGGCTAGAGTACCGTGGCGTCAGCCTAGCTCACAGCAACCTCAAACTCCTGGGCTCAAGCGATCCTCCTGCCTCTGCCTCCTGAGTAGCTGGGACTGCAGGCATGTGCCACCAGGCCCAGCTGATTTTTTATATATATATTTTTAGTTGTCCAGCTAATTTCTTTCTATTTTTTAGTAGAGACAGGGTCTCGCTCTTGCTCAGGCTGGTCTCAAACTCCTGAGCTCAAACGATCCGCCCACCTCGGCCTCCCAGAGAGCTAGGATTACAGGCTTGAGCCACCGCGCCCGGCCCATCATAATATTTTTAATGAGCCATTTCAAAGAACTGATGAATTAATATAGCTTTCTACTTCAAAGAACTTTCTCTCACAGTGGAATTCGTCTCTGGAAAATGGAAAGATGAAGTCTTGGCAGTTTGGGAGCGGCAGTAGTCAGGAGGAGCTATGTCTAAGCCATGAAGTTCTGGAAGGTGTGGCTGGGAAGAGATGGCCCATGTGGAAAGCCCTAACTGAGCACAGCACCAAACATCTCCCACCACCTAGGTCTGGAAACCCACTGGGCATATCCTTGGGGAGAACACACTGCCGACTGTTCAGTCTTCATGTGAACACTTTGGCATGTGTGTACTCCCTTTGGACACTCCAGTCGTCCTGGATTTTGGGGACCCCGCCTCAGCTATGACACTGCCTGTTGGTCTCGTCACTCCAGGTTCCCAAGGCTGGTCTCCCACCCTCAGCCCTTGTCTCTCTTCACATGTGCCTAGGATGGCCTCAACTCACAGGGTTGCAGCCATCATCTGCCAGTTGCCAATGAACCACGGAGTTTATTTTCAGCTGGTCTCTTTCCTTAGCCTTAGGCACCTCTGTTCAACACCTTCGTGTTGCACTATTAATACCTCATTGGATGAACTAGCCCACACCCATGCATCCATTCTGTGTTAATTGCTGACCACACACTTCACCTGGTTTGTCTGCTTGGACTCCATCATTGTCTCATCCAATGAGCCACTGGTTTCTATCCTGTTGACTTTATGTCCTAAATTCCATGCAAATCCATCCACTCCTCTCTATCCCAACCCTATACCTTAGTTCAGACTGTTCTATCTTTTACTGCTCTTTCAAAATAGCTGCTTAACTGCTTTCTCTCCCTCTAGATTTCTCCTTCCTACCCCAATTAATAATCTGATGCAACCAGAGATCCCCCTAAAACACATCTGATCTTATCTTTCCTCTAATTAAAATGGTCGATGGCTCCATCTGAGTGAAAAAAGGCCACACTTCTGGATGTGATGAACACAGAAGGCCCTTTGAGCAGTCTGGGTAGGAGCTGGGCTCTGGGACGCTGAAGCTGGCTGGCCCAGGCTAATGGGAAAGTCACCTGCCCCTCTCTGGGCTCTCTGAGATTTATTCCCGCATGTCAAACCTCACAGTGCTGAGTCTCTCACAAAGACGACCAGCGAGTGTATTCACCAGCACACCCTTTGTTCATACGGAGTTTTGCCCTAAGAAGTTCAATAACATTTCATGTAAAATCATGGTGGAATTTATTGTCTACTACAAGGAGCCGTGCAATACATTCCTGTGGGAGTTCCATTTCAGGAAATATTTAGTCTCTGTAATCGGAGGCATCTGTTTTCTGTTGTCAAAAATTTAAATCAGTGTAACCTGGGGTCTCCTTTGCCTGTAAGTGCTAGAAAGCTGGGAACCAGATCCATTAGTTGAGAACTGTAAACTGCTTAATTCTGCTGTCTGAGACCAGGAATCCCCTTTGCTTCCTCTAAATGGATTCTCTTCTTTGACTCCCACGAGACACTATTGCCCTGTTTGTTCTCTAACAGCGCACAGGACCCTCAGGTGTGTGTGGTACTCAGAAGACCCTCAGTGCTCAACATAATGGCTTTTCACATTTTGATTATCACCTTCTAGTTTTTACCCATATATTTTTACAAAGCTGCAGTTTTCACACAACAGGACCAATAAATCCCAGCCCTTTGGTCCTTTCTCTGGACCCTCTGCATTTCCATCACTCCTGTCACCTGGCTCAGGCCCTCATAATCTCTTACCAGGATAAGTTCATCTTCCTTTTTGGACCCTTTGCATCCAGACTGTCTTTTGTCAACTCAGCTTCCAAACCCACCAGAGCAATCTTTCCACAATCCATGAGGTGGGTCAGATAT
The DNA here is from genome assembly GCA_963575035.1 of Avahi laniger. NCBI lineage: Eukaryota > Metazoa > Chordata > Mammalia > Primates > Indriidae > Avahi > Avahi laniger. Next base: position 25,680 of record CAUYSK010056672.1, on the reverse strand, counting down.
CCGATTAGATGGGATTTAATTTATGTATATATGTATATGTATGTATGTTGCTTAGGAAAGAGAACTATAAAATCTGGGATTTACTTGGTGGAGGAAATGATAGTATTCAAAGATTTAAATGAATTCAAAGATTCTAGAAAACTGGAAAAGATGAGTTGGAATTTCCAGCCCCTTCTCTCTGAGATTCTAAGTATAACAGGGCATTAAATGAGACTTTCCTTTTGCCTTGACGTCCACATAGAGATGCCCAAAGGCTGAAAGCAGTGGGTAAAAGACTATACATTCTGAAACCTGTTTGGAGACCCTTAACTCATACTCCTCCAGGACACATAAGGAAAGTGGAGGACATTGGTGGAGACGTTTTTGGAGAGAATGTTGGTGTACCGTGCATTCTGTCTCCCTGCATAGGGGAGCTATGCGGTACTTCTCCACAATCTCAACCTGCCAATTGAGTGCAGGGCTATTCCAGAGAGTCACTGGGAGAGCCATGCATGTGAACCCCAGGCATTCAGACCAATCAAAGTCTCATTCCTGATTCTCACTGGAAAACATCCAAGGCAAGGAGCTGGCTAAAGCCTTGAAGAGCAGGTCATAGCAGGAGGATGCTAGATTCCCACTGATGGAGGCGGGAAGGTGTGAGTTTCCGTGACCAGATGTGAGGTTAACCCAGGGTGGATCTTTTGATGGGGACCTGGCAGAAGAGGATGAAAATTTACCAGCTTTCTTCCTTCTGGACACAGGGAGGTTGCACCTCCCTCATACCATTTGAGGTTGGATAGTGTCACATGACTCTCCCATTTAAAGGTGGCAGAAACAATGAGAGTCACTTCCAGGTAGAGGTGTTAAATGGCCAGTGAATGATTTGCCCCTTCTTTCTGGCAGGTGTCTTGGATAATCACCTCCTGAGTGCCAGGGAATGTAGATCAGGCAGTCCTCTAACTAGTGCACTGAGAAAAGACGGGATCTTAGATGAGTCTGTCAGCTGTGAAGACCTCATGTATCAAACCAGCATTCAGAGGTGAATACTTAAGGGTGGAATTGCCTAGTATTCCAAACAGCCTTGAAGATGTCCCTTCGATGAATCTGACTCAGAATGATGGACTGAACACCCACCCACCGTCCCCCATCCTAAATCTCTTTAAGATGGTGGGAGGGAATGTGGAGAACAGGTGGGGCTAGATCACCACCAGCCAGGAAACACCAACACATTTCTGGAAAATGGAAGCCTGTTGGAAGGGTGGTGCCTGGTGCAGTAGGTAGAGGAACCTAGCCCAGCATGTGCCAGGGCGGGCAGGTAGAGGTAGAGATGCTGCCCTGGCCACAGAGCCCTGCAGGAGCAGAGTGGGAAGACAGGAGGGTACGTAGCCCAAGTAGGGAAAGTGATCGAGGGGCCCAGGGTCAGAGGACTGACACTGCACCTTCCTCTACCAACCAGGTATTCCCTAGACATTGGCAAATCAAAGCATCTTTCTCTAAATAAGCTGAACAAACTCTGTGCAAAGTTGGAGCAGCTGCTGTGGAGGCCGACACTCTGAGGAAGCCCTATTCATTTTGGCATTGGCTGACCCCCTCCAGATCAATCAGTTCCTTGCCCATTCAACCTAAGGTGGACCTTGCAAATTGGCAAAGAGCTCACTTACAGAGTTTCCGGCTGTTCTGTGTGGTTCTTAGATCTAAACAGTTACCGAGCATCACCAAATACTTCAGGAAAATCTGCAACATGAATCAGACAAACAAGATGAAAAGGGATAACTCAGGGGAATAGAAAAAGAATTATCAACCACAAAGTTTAAGTACTGTCCTCTCAGAACTGCATCCATAAACTAATGAAAGGATACTGCAGTAAAGATCAGGGATAAGAAAGACTCTTGGAAATTTCAAAAAAAAATTATGATTGCCAAAAGAATAAAATTTAATAAAAATGTTAGAAGATAAAGTCAAAGAATTTTTGGAATGTAGAACAAAAATTAATTTATTAAAAATATGAATAAGAATATAAGAAACACTAAGGTTTAATCCAGAAGTCTATTAGCTGATTGATAGGATTTCTAAAAATAAAAGAGAAAGTAAAGTCAACATGAAACAATTAAATTCATTATAAAAGAAAATTTCTGTTGTGAACAGAGACATAAGCATCTAGTTTCAAGTAGTATGAATTAAAAGTCTTGCTCCTAAAAGTGACCACTACCATCATCACCATCACCCTTATCATCATCACCACCAACATCATCACCAACATCACCACCATCACTACCAACGTAATCATCACCACCACTGCCACCATTATCACAACCACATCGCTACCATCACCACCACCCTCACCACCACCACCATTGCCACAACCGCAACCATCACCATCATCATCATCTCCATCACCAGCACAATCACCAGCATCACAACCACACCACCGCCTTTAGCATCACCATCACCACCACCATCACCCCTACCATTACCACCACCACCACCATCATCACAACCACATCACTACCATCACCACCACCACTATCACTATCATCACCATCATCACCACTACCACCACCACCACCATCATCACAACCACATCACTAGCATCACCACCACCACTATCACTACCACCACCACCATCGCCATCACCAGCTCCACCATCATAACTTACCACCTCCTCCACCATCACCATCATCATCACCACTACCACCTCCATCACCACCATGACCACCATCCCTACCGCCAAAGCCAATAACTATAACACCTATTTATTGAGCACTTATTATGCTCCAGGCACTGTTTCAAGTTCTTCCCACATTTTCACTTATTTGATCAGCATATTTACACTTTATGGTGAAATTTCAGAACACCAAGAATGAAGAAAAGGTGGTAAAGTCTTCTAGAGATGACAAAAGCCTAAATAACAAGCATATTATTGACATCAGACTTTTCATTATCAATTTTGTGTGTTAGAAGATAATGAATAAATCTTTCAGAGTTCTGAGGGAAAATCTTTCCAAATTCTACACTTAGAGAAACTATCAGTCAAGTATGAGGGGAGAAGAGAATCTTTCAGATACTGAAGGACCCGCAGATGCTTTTGGAGGACATCCCTGAAGATGGATTCCAGAATGGAAGAGGAAGGGCTGGGATCCAGGAGGGGCCAAGAGCTCACGAAGAGTGGTTCCTGGGAACCCCGAGTAGACAGTGAGCTTCACAGATTGGAGGAACTTGGACATATGATAAAGACACAGGGGGAAAGATACAAAGAAAGACAGTTTTATTTTATCTGAGTGTGAATAGAGCAATTCCCAGGAAAAGGAGTCCCCCATCTGTCTTTCTCAAGTGGCCAGATGGAGCGGAAGATCCCACAGAAATAGCGAGTGTGATGTGTCCTGAGCCCAGCCTGTGTCCTGCCTCTCCCAGCCTCCTGGCTGCCTATGTCCTCATCCTCAGGCTGGGGGACCATGGTCTCCTGGCTCCCACACATGTGTCACACTCTCCAAAGCCCCCGTGGCTTTGCACGTGACTTTGCCGATTGCTGCGCACTCCTAACTGCCACACCCTTGGAGGCCTGGATCCTGGGCCTCTCCCTGAACCCCTCTCTGGCCTCTCCCCTTCCTCAGAAAGGACTCTGCTCCACTTCTCATCCCCTTCGGCTGATCTGTGTGTGGTCAGTCTGCCCCCACTGGACACTGTACTCCCTGAGACGGGACAGTTATTACTTACCCGGGGGACCATCATGTCCCTGAACCAGCCTCCCTCCAGCAGCAGGCAACTAGTCAGCACATGTGGGAGGAAGGGATGAGCGCAGCCCCATAGGTGAGGGACAGGCAATCGTTGGCAATGGGGTGGATTTGCACCGTTGTCATAGCGGGTGATCACCCCAAAGGAGCTCTCCAGGGGTGTCCAACTCCAGGACAGCCTTCTCCACTTCCTGTGGGGCTGGAACAGAGGTTGGCTTGGACCCCAGGTGAGCAGAGCAGGACCAGCAAGCAAATGGGCACAGCTACAACTGCAAAGCAGGCCATAGAGTCCCCATCCTCGCTACCCTCGCTAACGGCAAAAGGGACCATTACTAGGTGCCACTCCGAGCAATTCAGTAAGAAATGGGGATGGGAGTGAGACTGGTACCTCTGGGTCTTTGGAAATCTCCCCAAGAGAGTTGCCTGCAGTCAGGGTGCCTGTTGGTGAGAGGGGCCCGGGACAGGCCCCCGTGGGCGGACAGGCGTTCAACACCCTGCAGCACCAGCTGAGGGGTCACGGATCAGAGGAATGGACTTCCCCCCGTCTCCAGCAAGGTGAAGAAAAACAGGCCCTGGTGTCCAAGTAAGCAGTATAGTGTGTCAAAGAGAAAAAACTGGGACTCCATCCAAATTATGGAATGGGCTGCAGATAAATTACTCCTTGAAATCAGAGCTAGGCGGCCACTCGGCGTGCCAAAGAGACTCCAGACAAAGCTGTGCTTGGCGTGTCTGAGGCCCTGGAGGCAGCCCCTCCACCCCCGAATCTGTATCCTGGGACAAGGCTGGGTGGCCCTTGGGAACCCCCAGAAAGGCTCCTGGTCTAACAGAAATGAGCCTGGGCCTGTGTGGGACTCGAAGGTCTGGGGGGTCTTAGCAGGTTCAAGGGTGCCCCACGCCAGGAGGAAGCCAGCAGAGGACCCAGAGGATGGAGACCCGGGAGTGGGGAGGGCTCACCCTGGGACCGTATGTAAGTCACTTAGTGTGAGCGCCTCAGCCAGGCAAACCCCGAATCTTTCATACAGTATTGACATCCGTGAAAAAGTTAAGTTTAATGGGAGGAAATACTGAATGAGTGCAATTAGCACAGGATTTTCTGACATGCTGGAGATAGTTGAGAATTAAGTTCTGAGTCAAAAATATCTTTCAGCATCAAAAATAGATGTCACATGCATCTAGAGACTGTTGTCTGCTGGCTGTGACTCCTGGGTGGAGGCCACAGACCCTCACAGGAGGGAATTTATTTGCTCTCCTTAAAAACACAATTTAACAAAACTGGATTATGTGATTTTCCCACTGAAAGGTCGGGAGCAACAGATTTGGAAGGAGGAGGAGGAAGATCACACTCCATGGACGCAGGGCTGGGGCCCTGCAGGGAGGCCCTCACGTCCTCACAGCCCCGGCCCGCAGGTGACCGCAGGGTGCTGCGCAGTGTGGTGGCAGGAGTTAGGCTCTGGGCCAGGTCTGTCCCTGCCTCAGTGGCCCTCTCAGGAAAGGGACTGATACTATCTTCCCCGCCTCAAGTTCCTCAGTGTAAAATGGGTGTGTTAGTAACAGTCTCCCTTACAGGCTTTTGTGACGATTCCGTGTGCGACAAGAGCTGCACCCTCCTTAGATGTTAGCAATGACTGTGACTGTCACAGAGTCACCGAGGAAAGATATTCTCAGACTCGGTGCACTCACATGTGCTTCCACCCAAACAGGTTAAAAAACCCAACCGTCACCGGACACTTACAACGGTAATTCATTAGCGCTTCAGGAAAGTGATCTTTTCCTGGACAGGTAAGTAATACTTTACTTCAATAATCCCAACATTTTTAAATCAGCTTACATTTATTTCAAGAAAACATGAGCTATTTTGGGCACACTTTCTTTGAGTCACTTTTTCTCGTGATGGTTGCTTTCATGGGCCTATTCATTCGACACAGACGACTCAGAAATGAAATCGGGAACACTCAGTCCTATCACCTAAGGATTCGTGTCAGTATCACAGGCAAATAATTACATTTAAAATTGAGCTTGAGACATCAAAATAGTCTTAATAAGTGTAACAACTCTGAGTGGCAGAAGATGACAGGTAATTTCCACGTGCTCAGCCCACGTGACCTTCCAAACGGAAGACTAAGGAAACAATTTGAGCAGGACTAGAGAGGGCTGCGTTCTAAATAGCTACAGAGTGAATTGCCAGGAGACATTGCTTGGGAAACCCTGCCTTCAGTTATGTCCATAAACTTCATAGCAGCTAGTCTACAAACTCTCCGTCTTGGCTAAGTCAAAATCATCAAAGAAAATCCCTTAAAGTAAACATGAAAAGATCATCTTTAAAGAGCATAAGAACTGAAATATTTGAGAAGGCTCAAAATCGATGGTACAGCAAACACTGACAGAACACCGCAGCACGTTTGCTCTTACAAATGCTTCAACTTCAGTGGGTCAGTGTGCAAAGAATATAAGCTGATAATTCAGAAAACGTTGAGGGGAATTATTGACGGGAAAGAAAACATTTCCCCTCAATAATTTTCACAGAAGTTCTATTTGAAACCTTTTTAAAGATTAATTTAACAAGCTTTAAACAATTTCTCTAACAGTGGTGACAATGTTGAATAATTATCCCTGTGAATTGGTTACATTGCACTTTGTAGCGGGCATTTTAGAATGCGTGTGGCAGTATGTGTCCCAAATCATAAGTATATTTTATTCTCTTTGGCCCAGCAATCCAAATTCCAAGATTTATCCTCAAGAAATATTTCAAAAGAAGGAACAATTTAGAAGCAGCATAATGCTCATTGTAGTATTTTATGCTAGAGGAAACAGAAATCATTTCTAGCAGGAGTTGGCAAACTCTGTACCTCCTGGCTGTTTTAGTCAATAAAGTTTTATTAAAACACAGCTGTGTCCACTCACTTACGTGTTGTCAATGGCTGCTTTCATGCTGTCATGGCAGAATTGAGTAGTTGGGACACAGACCACATAATTCATGAAGCTGAGAAATATTTACTATCTGTCCTATTTTGCAGTACTTACTTTTAAGTCCTGGATTATAATATTACTCTCTAGTCTTCAAGCTATTTACTTTATATTCTCTGTAAATTTAACTTTAATCCTGGATATTTTAGATTTTTTGTTTGTTTGTTTACTACTGTGAATAGAATACTTTCTAGAAATGATGTCCTCTTGCTAACACTGAAAAAGCTTTTGATTTCCAAACATTTATATTGTAACCAACCACACTCTGAATTCTCTTATTTGGTCAATTAATCTTGATTCTTTTAACATTTTTAGATAAATATACTATAAGGAAGTATCAAACTAATATTGTGCACACTCGCTTCCAATATTTGTCTTTCCTTTCCTCTCTTACTGAATCAGCTAATATTTCTAGGATAGTGTTAGATGCCACTAGTGGGTGAGCACAATTCTGCTAATTTTGAAATGGCCTTGACCTACTTACTCAGAAGTCAGGAGGCTTAAGCCAGCCCTGAAAACCCCAATTACAAAGAGTTTTATACTCCCCTAAAGAAATCCTTCCCAGTCAGTTCACTCACAGAAGACAGCTGCAGACAGACCAGCTGAGATCTCCATGCTCCGTGCAGAATTTCTTGTCTGCTCTAGAAGAGCTGGCTGGGAGAAAGCCACGAATTCCTTCTGCTCCCCAGTCACTGTTCTGTTGCCTTCAATGCTTACATTTCTTTCTTTCCAGGCACACAAAGACAGGTGTGAGGAATACTAGTTTTATAAGCTAAATAAACAAAACAAAACAATTCTGTCAAAATACAAGATGATCACACAAAGCACAGAAGGTGAAAAAACTCGCACTTTGGTAGACAGGTACAGGCCCTGTCCTGCCTCCCATAAGCTTAGTGGCACTGACAAACTTTGAGGCTCAGTTCTCCCAACTGTAAAATGTTAAATAATAGCTAAATTGTAGAGTTATTGTAGGAATGAGAAATAATTCATAAGCATAGTATGTAGGAGATACTGCATAAATGCTCACAAAACAGCAGCAATAACAACCAAGCCTTTCTCAGCATTTTGAGGAAGTTCCATTGTGTGTTCAAAACACACCTCTCCTATGAACACAAGAGTTGGCTGTGGGAGACGCTGTGGTGTTGGATGGCGGCCATTTGGGTGGCTTCTCTTTCAGGTTTCTTTCCTTACAGCCGTGCAAACCAACATCCGGTATGTTCAGAGCAGATGCAATCTCAGGTCTTCGGTTAAAGTGAGCCCTTCCTTGCCATAGGATGGCTAATCTTTTCCATTCATTTTTAGTGGACTTCCACAATGTACCCTCTCACCCCCAAGTAAGCACATGGCGATTGTCACAGTAACCAGAGATCACTGGCTGTGACCTTGTCCTAAGTATATGTGTAGCCATTTTGATACATGAAGTGGCTGCATGGGGTAGGACAGGTTAAATGTCAACGTGTATTTCCGAAAGGTGCTTGATCATATATTCAACTGAGAAATCATTGACTTCTCCGCTCCCCCCATTCCCTATACCCCTTCCCCACATGCTGTACTGCTCAGTGCTCCCCCGCCCCAGTTTCGTCTCTGCCTAATGATCATAAACTGCGGCCTAATGTCTCTGGAGTCAAGGAGGGTAATATACAACATTGTCACGCCTGGCAAAGAAGGATTTCCTGGGCCTCCCATCTTTAAACAAGAAGGCAGAGCTTGCTTAGATGAAATACAAGGACCCCGGATGTGGAGCAAAGGACTCTGGCTTGGTGCCGGGCTCTCCGGCTGGAAATGGGCCAGTCCTTTAGCTGTCTGTGTCTCAGATGTCTAACTTGAAAAAGGAGGTGTACCAATCATTATTGTCTTTCGTGAGCTCTTTCTCCATTAATATCAGACTAAATTATTTACATTTAACTTGTTAAAGGCCTATTTTTTAAAACCAAATGAATTAATATCACTTAATAAATAACAAATTTATTATATATCAATAATGGTTCTTGATATATAAGCTACTAAAATTCTGATAGAATGCCAAATGTTATCACAAATTAAAGTAGAAAGTAGGAAATGTTATGCTTTGCCAAAGTGAAGAAAATATCTGAAAGTATCCACAATTTGTCGTATGTGTAGGGCATAAGTATTAAAGTGTGCAAAATATTTTCTCCACTTCTGTTATTTAATCATCACAATAACCCTATAAGGTAAAAGCACTTAGAACAATACCTGGGCCAGAAATAAACTTGAATATCTGTAGTCAATTGATTTAAAATTAGAGTGCAGAGACAACTTGGTGACTGTTCTTTTCCACAAATGGTTCTGGGACAACCAATACGCACAAGCAAGAGAATGAAATTGGACTCATGTCACACCATATACAAAAATGAACTCAAAATGAATTAAAGATCTATATTGTAAAACTATGAATCTGTCAGAATAAAATATAGGGCTTAATCTTCATAATGCTGGATTTGGTAATGGTTTCTTAAACATGACACCAAATGCACTAACAACCAAAGAAAAATGGATGAATTGAACTTCATTAACATTAAAAACTTTATGCATCAAAGCACACTAGCAAGAAAGCAAAAAGGCACCTCACAGGATGGAAGAAAATATTCAATTCATGTATCTCTAGTAAGGCTCTAGTATTCATAACAAAAAGAACTCATACAACTCAACAATATAAAGACAAACAACCTAATTAAAAATAGGCAAAGGATTTTAATAGATATTTCTCCAAAAAAGATAGGCACATGGCCAATAAACATGTGAAAAGATACTCAACATCTTAGTCATTGTGAAAATCAAGTTAAACCCACAATGAGATACCATTTCACACCCACAGGATGGCTATAATCCAAGTGGCAGGTGATAACAAGTATGAGGATGAAGAAGAGAAGTTGGAACCCTCATACTGCTGGTGGAAATGTAAAATGGTATAACCACTGTGGAAAACAGCCTGGCAGTCTCTCAGAAAGTTAAACATATAATTACCATACGACCCAGCAATTTCATTCTTAGGTATGTTCCCAGGTGAATTAAAAACATGTTCACACAAAAAGTTGCACATGAGAGTTTTATAGCTGTAAAGTGGAAACAACTCAAGTGTCCATTGACAGATGAATGGATCAACAAAAAGTGGCATATACATACGCTAGAATGTTATTCAGCCATAAGGAGGAGTTGAGCACTGACCCATGCTACGAGACGGGTGAATCCTGAAAATACATTAAGTGAGCAAAGCCAGAGCCAAAAGACCATATTTAATATGATTCCATATATATTAAATGTCCAGAAAAGGAAAATCCATAATTACAGAAAGATTAGTTTGTTGTTGCCAGGAGGTCAGGGTAGGGGATGGAAGTGACTGCTAACGGGTTACTTTGGGATTTCTTTTGGGGTGATGAAAATGTTCTGGAATGATATCATACTGATGGTTGCATAACCTTGTGAATATACTAAAAACTACAGAAATTGTACACTTTACAATGGTGAATTTTATATGTGACTTATATCAATTAAAAAAAAAATCAAAACAGTGCCTAGGAACCCAGGGAGCACTTCCTAAATGTCTGCTGTTGTGATTATTAAATAGTCATCAGCCTCAGTTTACACATGAAACAGCCTCAGAGGGCTCAGGCCTGGATTATGCAGGATCTAAATCCAGAAGTTAAGGAGACATGTTGCCTCTCTCCAGGCCTCCTCACTGCAAACCCTGCCAGGGATTTCTGACCCAGAGGGAGAAGGGATGTGCTGAACTAAGAAATATGTCTGCTGAAAATATTATTCCTGTTTATTACATGGGCAGATATGACAAAGCATTTACCTTCGCTCGTTTTCCTCTGGGATTAAGGTTTAGGTTTGGTCTTCATGTGACTCTGTGTGGCTGACCTTTGTTTGGGATGAAGTTCTGGAGAACCATGCAGCATTTTGAATCTGAGAAGTGTTTCTATGACTGTGTTCCAAACCTCCTACCAGCTTAGCACTACCCTTGACCTTCGGGGTTGGAGGTTCTAGGTACATTTTTAAGTGCTCCATAATAGCGAACCCCAGCAGTAAAAGTGATAACTAAAAGATTCTACTAAAAAAGTGTGGAAGTGATGAGAAATTGGAGGCCTCCTACACTGCTGGGGAATGGGAAATAGTGCAGCCACTATGGAAAACAGTGTGGACGTTCCTCAAAATACTGAAATAGAATTACCATATGATGCAGCAAGTCGGCTTGTAGATATATATGCAAAAGAATTGAAAGCAGGGGCTCAAACAGATACTTGTCCACCCGAGTTCACAGTAGCATTGTCACAATAACCAGAAGGTGGGAAGAGCCCAAATGCCCACCAACAGAGGAGTAGACAGGCAAAAATGTGATACATGCACACGTATAAATGTGTGTGTGTACGTATATACGTGTATGTATGTAGGCATGCAATGGAATGTTACTCAGCTTTAAAAAGAAAGCAAATCCTGTCACATGCGACAACATGGATGAATCTTGAGGACATAATGTAAAAGGAATAAACCAGGCACAAAAGGACAGATACTGCACGATTCCACTTAGAGGAGGAACCTAGAGTCATCAACTTCATATAGACAGAAAGTGGAATGGTGGTCGCCAGGGGCTGGGAGGGGGGAATGGAGAGTTAGTGTTCAGTGGGTGCAAGATGAAAACGTTCTAACGTGGTGATGGTTGCACAGTAATGTGAATGTATTTAAATGCATTGAACTGTATGGTATGCTTAAAAATAGTTAAAATGGCAATTTTATGTGATGTGTATTTTACAACTTGAAAAAGAAGGAGAGGGTGCAGCAGCTGCACCAGCTCACCCTTCTGTCGGTGGACCCCTTGGACTTGATGGGCCATTGCGTCCCCTTTTCCCAACCACTGGGCTAGTCTCCAGTTTTCATAGCTGCTCTCAAAGGGCCTCCGGGCCGATTCCTGAACTTGCTGTGAACTTTATGGCGATTACCCTGCTCCCCCATGGCTGGGCTGTTATAAATAATAATGATGATGATAATGAAAAGAATTGCTCAGGATGCAGCGGGAGGCTCAGCAGACTTCCAGACTCGCTGGGGAATGAGGAGTGTCGTGTCCAGGGCACTGCTTTATGTACTTGGTGTTAATAAATCATAATAATTAAATACTGGTCCGAGTTTTTGAAATTCATTTCTTTCATTCTTGCAGCATTACATGCAGATGAAGACGATGGCTAATTGACCTCATTCTTCATGTGCACCAAGGACCAGGGCTGGCGCTCGGCTGGGTGTGCTGCTTCCTTCCCATGCCTCATTGTAGGCCTGGCTCCCCCACAACTGGGCCTCCCTCTTGCCCGGAAGCTCTCACCCCCTCTTCTACCTGAGCACAGATGGCGACGGTGGGCTGGGACGCTGGCTCACAGGCCGCGTTGGCGACTCCCTGGATGTCCTCCCATGCTCAGCCGTCCACATGCGCTATTTCATTCTTCACAGCAGCCCTGTGGCAGATGAGGAAGCCGAGGCTGGAGCCTGCCTGGCACGTTGCTGTGAGCCCTGGCCAACACGTGTGTTCCGCAGACTCGGCTCGGCTCGGCTCTGCTATGGGAGCAAACATCCCCCAAATCTCAGTGGCTTCACGCTGCCCATGCTCATTTCTCACACGTGCAAAATCTTCTGTGGGCCCATGACTCTGCAGGGCAGCTTTCGCTTGTGCAGGAATCCAGCCCTGCAGGCTGCTCCTCTCTCCAGGCCTGACCAACTCCAGGGGAAGCGATCTTCCCCTTCGTGGTGGGGAGAAGTGCATGGAGACCTCGCACCCCCACATTTACGCTTCTGCCCAGAAGTGACACACGTTTACGCTTCTGCCCAGAAGTGACACATGCATTTCCTCTCATGACTCATTACCCGGAGCAGCCACAAGCCCCAGGCACCTGCCTGGGCCTTGCGGGTGAGGAGTTTTCTGAGCCGTGTGTGGGTGGGCTCCAGTGATGTCCGCAGCTGCACTTCTTCACCTTGGCGCTGTTAACCTGTGGGGCTGAGTGATATTTTGTTGCGGGGAGCATCCCGGGCATTCTAGGATGTTTAGCAGCATGTCCTGCCTCTACACACGAGATTCCAGTAGCGTTATCCACTGGTGACACCAAAAATGTCTCTAGATATTGCCAAATGTCCCCTTGGGGACAACATGGCCTGCAGTCGGGAACCACTGGTCCACATCACACTGTGTCTGTGCAAGCTGCTCAGTGCTCTGAATCGCTTTACTAATTTAAAGCTAGAATTCGCACTTTACAGAGACCATGTGACGATGAAATGTCTCTGACATGGGTGAAAATGCACAGCACTGAATCCTAAATTGGTAGGGCCACGGCCCTCTCTTTGCTTCCCACTCTAGTCTCAGGGACTGGCATGGAGGAGGCTCCCAGTGTTATCAAGATGGTGAATGAATGAATGAATAAATCATCAGTGCTGGCATAGGATAGTCCTGAGTAAGGGGCAGTCCCACCCCCACCCCGATTACATATTTACAGGCAGATGGAGTTTTCTGGGTCTTCCATGGAGGCTGGAAGGAAGAGGTGAAAAAGTATGACCCTGTTGCGTTTCTCTACCTGGCCGACAGGTGTCTCCCCGCCCCCAGCCCCTCACAGGTCTCTGATCAGCGTTGCTCTCAGAAAGGCTGGCACGGGGCACTCCCCACTCTCCTCTTCTCAAGCCTAGTCAGCGTTTTCTGGGCAGGGCCCGGCCACAGCAGGCCGGTGTGGGTCTCCGTGTGCCAGAGCTGCCGCTTCCTCGTGGGAGGAGCTCGTGGGGAGAGCACTGTGTTGCCTTGACGCCGATGTGGGTTCAGACAAGTCCTGTGTTTGGCTTCCTCTGGCTTTGGTGACAGAGAAACGGTGACATTCCTTACACACCTGGAACGTTTTCTCTCACACTCTGGGGCTGGTGTTTCTTTTCCTTTCCTGGACTTGGTTCCCTCAGGTCCTGGCTCTGACTCCCCCAGCGCAGGCCCCTCCAGGGCCGCGGCTCTGGGTGAAATCACCCTGTGCCCTGACACCCTCTCCCCAAGGCCTGTGTTCCTGGTGCCCCTGGGGGTGTCTGACCTGGCCCTGGTCTGTCCCCTCCCGCAGGCATTCATGCTGGTCCCAGGCCTGTCCTCACGTCTTGGCTCCAAGCAGCCCCTGCCCTGCACTGCAGCTGGGCTGGTGGGCCCTCCCCTTGCCCAAGAGCCCTCACGCTCCCCTTGGGGCAGTTAAAGGTGCCACGTCCACCCTTCCACGGTTGTGGTGCTGCAAAGAGGAGATGCTGTGGACCCAGACACGTTCGGGAGTGATCCGGCTCTGACCTTCCCAGGCCTCGATCTCCTCAGCTTCAAAGTGATAATAACGTTACGTAGCCCAGTGCCTCCATGAGCTCGGGCGACGGTAACCAATCACCACGGCTGGGGGGCCCACACAGCACACACTTTATCCCTCACAGTCCTGGAGGCCGGAAGTCTGAGACCAAGGTGCTGGCAGGGACGTTTCTCTCTCCTTGGCCTACTGATGGCTGCTTCTCCCTGTGTCTCCACGAGGCCCTCCCTCTGTGTGTGTCTGTGCCCAGATCTCTTCCTGCAGGGACCCCAATCACACTGGATTAAAGCCCACCCTAAGAACTCCATTTTACTTTGATTATGTCTTTAAAGACTCTGTCTCCAAATACAGCTAAGTTCGGACGTCCTAGGAGGTAGGGCTTCAATGTGTAAATTTTGGGGGACACAATTCAGCCTATAAAACCCAGCACTTGGACGTGAAGGCTAAACGGAATGACTGAGCGAGTTGTGCAGCTGGGTGCTCCGGTGTGTCTCCCGCTCCTTTCCATCCATTGTTTTCACCCCGACCCTGCACCCGCCGTCCAACCCATGAGGCTCAGTCTCCAAACCCACTGGTGCCCTCCTGGTCAATAGCTGAGTACAGTTTCACAGGGCAACCAAGACCTCCCAAACCCAAATTTAATTCTTTATTCTCCCCGGTTTTCATTTACTCTGTGCCGAGAATGCAGAGGTGACACAGAAGTTGCCCACAGAGTGAAACGAACAGCTGGTGGCACGGCAGGGTGATTATACATGGCGATACACCTGCTTAGCCGAACGGCATTTCCCCCAAGGGGTGGAGTTTACTTCTGTGACCCCTGCGGTCCCCTATTCCCCAGGCACAGAAGGGCAATCTGAGTCCGAGCCACCCCATCATCCCATAGGACATGGCTCCCATGCACTGACAGTGCTGGCTGGCACCATGAGCAAGTATAAGTGGCATTGTCTGTGTGACCCCAGAGACGGCTTAGTGGGTGTGAAAGCTGTGTGGAAATTGCCAGACCCTTAGATCAGAGAGCGTCTGTCGTCCTTCAGCCATTTGTTTGTAATGTCCTGGGCTTGCCCCATCTGTGTCTACTGGTGTCTCCCATCAGCCAGGCATGAGGAAAACACAGGAAGAGCCAGACACTGACGACATTCTCACGGGCTCTGCAGTCCTGAGGTGAGGGATGTGAGGCTTATTCCAACCTCTACATGACAAGACAGAAGGGGCCAGTCGCAGGGCATGGGGACACCCCTCTGCTGGCTGCAGTGGTTGGGAAAGGTGCGTTCCTGGCCATGCGTGTTTGAGTTGGCACCTGAGGTGTGGCATGACATTGCTCAGGGTGCCAGGAGTGGGGAAGGGACGGCAGATGGGACAGCCTGGATGGGTGCAAGTCCAGTCATGGTCAAAAATGACCTGCTCACCTTGACAAAGAGCTACACAGATCCAAGCTACGTACAGCCCCCCAAGACCCATGCAGGGGGCACAGCCCAAAGTGGAAACCCAGCAAAGCCTATGTGCATAAAAAGCCAGCCAGTCTCTGACCCCCTGCTGGCCCAACTGCAATCCCTTTGAGGAATGCCATTCAAAGTATTTGGAGATGAAGTCATCAGAATTCTTTCAATACTGCTTAGATTTCATGTAACCTGAAACTTTTACACAAGCAAGCCTCTGCCTATAGATGAACAACCACGCACATAGAAAAACCTCCAAAATCTTCTCTTTCCCCCTTCCTTTGATCTAGTGACAGACAAAAGAGCCACATTCACCTGTGGAAGCCATGGGATTTAGGCTCCAGGCCTGCCAGTGTTCATTGGAGCTTCCCGAAATAAGGTCAAATGGCTGAGCTGTCTGGCAACGCAGAAATGTACAAGGACCAGCGGGTGAGACGGTGGAAGGGAGGGGTGGGTGCCAGCTCAGGGTGGTCAGAGCAGACAGAGCACGGTCTTAGGGCTCCACGAGCTCTGGGGAGATGCCTGAGAGACTCTGAGTCTGATGCTGCCCAGACTTGTGGGCTCTGAAATCGAGGCAGAGAAAAGAAGGGGCAGGGGGCTGGCCAGGCTGGTGGGGAGGCCCCTTCTCCAGGCAGAGGCTCGTGGCCTTGAGCGATGCTGACGGGCTCGGGCCCGGCCCACCCAGTGCTGCTGGCAGGCCATCCCGCCCATCTCTGGGATGCCCACAGACTACCTTCAGGAAGTTCAGCAGGAGCCAAAACAAGCAACTCTTGAGAACAAGGTTGCCCTTAAAGGAGCCCCTGGGCCCTGAGAAGCGCTTGCGACTGATGCCTCTGTCTCGCTGTGGGGTCAGGTTTTTGTCACATTGTCACGCTGTGTCTGTTCGGTAAGTCACTAGGACGAGCCCTCATGTGTCAGGGTTCTCCCTGTGGCCTGCTGTGCAGGAAGGGGCAGGCTGTCTGTGGTGCGTTCACTTCTGTCAACTGGATCCCTCCTACACAATGAATTTGTCCCCAGTCAGCAAAACAGAATGCTATTTGCAGAACACTGTGCCCAGGAATGCGGCCAGGAGCATATTCTGTCCAGTTCTCATCACGGGTTCTGCTGTAAACCCTGAAAGGTCTGGACTAGTGAAGGATCGCGTAAAAGTCTCTTCCTCCCAACAGACTGCCTCTCGCCCTTGGATCAAGCCAAACCGGGAAGCACGTATTCCGAGCACATCGTTTGGCTCCTCGTAGAACCTTTGCCTTTACCGAATTATACATGGGCATTAAACCGACGGCTAACATTGAGAGACGTAATAATTAAGAATCAAATTAAGAAAAAGAGTCAAAGCACAGACAGTGTTGCCCAGCAGTGGAGAGGATGTACTTTGATGCCAGACAAAGCCTGATATCCCCAGCACGGTACTTAAATGTGTCCGTGCCTCAGTTTCCTCGCCCATAAAGTGAAGCTGTCATCCCACCTACTTGATAGGCTGTTTAGGATGCTTGAATGAGATGAAGAAGGTAAAGTGCCTTGCCCCATAAAGCAGGAGACCGACACACATTAGTGCATTTCGGCGGGGACGTTGGAGACCTGACGAGGGGACCCGAAGAAGGTGGGTGTGGGGGGAGGTACGATCGAGTGGAGGCTGATTCTTCCCAGCCAGACTAGCTGGCGCCAAAACTGCTTCCTAGTTCTATTTTTTTTTTTAAATCGTAGAACCCTGCTGCTTTACCATAAAGCCAGCACAATTTCCAACCAGATGGGGGCTGGGGAAGCTTATTCTTCTTCGGACAACCTAACATGCAGCCAGATGCGTCTGCAGCCTGCGCCAGTCGGAGGCATTCTGGCCAGATGGTCAGGGCTAAGCTGATTGCTCTGCCAGTGCTGTTCTGGTTTGGAGAGACGTCATGTTCCTCATTAGTGCGTGTGAGTCTGTGGAGGACAGGATTTGAATTAGGAATTGCTGATTGCAACCTTGACCATTTTTGAACTCTCCACAACCTGGTAAATTTTTAAATGTCCTATTAGGAGGAAATTAGAGCTCTCCTGGACTAGTTATAGATTAACAATGGGAAATCTTATTATAAAAGTGTAAGGAGATTTCACATTTCCTCAATATTCAGAACATCAACCAAGCAATATCAATTCATTGTTTGACATTAAGCACAGAAACCAGATTTTTATTGCCATTTTAATGAACTTGTTTTTCTATTCTGACTTCAGTGAATGACACTCATTTCTGGATATGGTTGACGATAACTTGCCATCAGGGTCCTAAGATGGGACAAACATGCGGAAATAAAAGTGATCAGAATTAATGGCTCTCCAGTGTGAAAATCCATTCTCTGTTTCTTGATCCCTCTGTATCTTTTTATGCCTGCTTGATTTTCCTTCTAAACATGTAATTTGTTATAAATTTTATTGTGGAAACACGTTTTTTAACAGCTCCTTCAGTTGGGGAACTGTGGTTAGACCATGGATCTCTCCTTGAGCAATAGTTTCCATGAGATGCGCTGGAGACTCACTCTCGTGGCAGTGGGGGATGCAGAGAGCCGGGAGGCAGCCGCCAGCGTAGAACGCAGATAAGAGCCACTTCGGAGCCCCTGTCACATGTGGGGCACACAGCGAGGACTTCTGCGTGGGTGGAGCCCGGGGCGTCACGGCCCTCTGGCTGGAGGTGACTCCTTGTCTCATAGCTATTCAGGGAGAGTGGATGGAGACCTTCCGGCACCTTCTGCCTGTCTCACCTTGCGCTTCTGTTGGATTCTGCCTATTGTGCCGCGTTGGAGGGAATTCTTATTATTCCCAGATGGTTGGTTGGGAATTCTAGTTTCTTGAACGATAGGTGTGATTCAGGGATATTTTTGATAGGAATGATAAAAGGGGAGATGACTTAAGTTTTTCCATGTGGAATGTATCTCGATCTGCAATTTCTCATTTCCCCACTGGATAGACTGAAACAGGACATTTCAATTACGCAGCTAGGGGCCAGGAAAAGCAGCAGCCAGTATCTTCTACTGCATGAGAAAATGGAAGGATGCAGACCAGGAGACGAGGGCACCCGGCCGCATCCAAGTGTCTGCCAACCACTGCTGCTTAAGGGACCAGAAGCAGCCAGGGACCTTGATGTTGGGGCTTTCTCTTTGGTCCCATTACTTCTTGGTGGTGGTTGTTTTTAAAGTTTCTTTATTACATATTTTATCATGTAGGTCACCACCGTTCAACAGAAATCTAATGTAGGCCACACCTATACTTTGTTTTTTTGAGAACCACATCAG
This sequence comes from Avahi laniger, assembly GCA_963575035.1. Taxonomy (NCBI): domain Eukaryota; kingdom Metazoa; phylum Chordata; class Mammalia; order Primates; family Indriidae; genus Avahi; species Avahi laniger. The sequence goes on along the minus strand of CAUYSK010056672.1, from coordinate 6,994 downwards.
CCAGTGTTGTACTTTTTGCTTCAAATGTCAAATATAATTTAAAAAACTCAAGAGAAAAAGAAAAATCATTTGTACTTATCTATATTTTTACTTTTTCCATTATTCTTTCTTCCCTCTTGATGTTCCAATATTTCTCCACGTGTTGTTTCCTTTTCTGTTCAGAGAGCTTCCTTCAGGACTTCCTTCTTTTAGGTCTGCTGATGACAAAGTCTCAGTTTCCCGTCATTTGAGGACACCCTTATTTCACCTTCCCTCCTGAAGGATATTTTCCCTGGATATGGGATTCTGGATTGACAGTTCTTTCTTTCAGCACTTGGAAATATTGTGCCACTTTCTTTTGGTGTCCACAGTTTCTGATGAGAAATCTTTTTGTTAATTGAATTTTTTTCCCCGTTAGTAAAGTACTACTTTCATGATGTTTTTCTTTTTCTTTAGTTTTTAGAGGTTTAATTATGATGTGTCTTGGTGTGAATTTCTTTCCTTTTATCCTGTTTAGGATTCATTCTCTCAAATCTGCAGGACTATGGAAGTTTTTGAGGACAAATTTGAAAAATTTTCAGACATTATTTCTTTCACCCCATCCTCTTTTCCCTCTGGATTTCCGACGACATGAATGCTAGATTTTTTGCTGTGAGTCCCGTGGATTTCCGAGGCTATTTTATCTGCAGTTCAGATGGGATAATTTCTGTTGTTCTGTCTTTAAGCTCACTGATTCTTTACTCTCCAGTTTGCTCTTGAATTTATCCATTAAATTTTTAATTTCAGTTGTATTTTCCAGTTCTAAACTTTTCATTTGGTTCTTCTTTATATCTTCTATTTTTTTCTGTGACTTTCTATTTTTTCATTTCTTTCAAGTGTGTTCCTAATTGTTCTTTGGAGTATTTATATGATGACTGCTTTAAAATCTTTGTTTTTATATCTTGCTGATCTGCCACATTCCAGGTCCTTTGCTATACAGAGTAGGCTCTTCTTGGTTTTTCTTTTTCTTTTTTCTTCTTCTGTCTTTTTTATTTTTTTTATCTGTGTCTATTGGCATCTCCAGGTTATTGGCTTCTCCATCTCCCCACACATAGGGGATATATAAGGATATATATAAGAGATCTATAAGGCAAGAGGAAAACCCCCAGAGGAACTCACCTCTGTCAGATATTGGGAGCTCAAGGTCCCTGTTCATTCTGCCTTCTTTTTGCCTTCGGAGTCTTCTTATTGTGGGTTTATATATAATGCTCAGGCCTTTAGCTATGCTTAACAGAAAGAATAGGGAAGAGTGAGTCTACTCCATCCTTCCACAGATGGAGTCCCCTGTTGTTGTTTTGAAAAAATATATTTTAGTCCATGAGTGGTGCCATGACAAAGCATGCAAATGGACGCATAGTGCAGGGATGAACATGAGAGCAGAGAGTGAGAGTGTTGGATGACGGGCTTAAGCCAAACATTTCTCGAGAAGCTATGCCCCTGCTTCACATCAGTGAGCTGAAATTTAATCAGATCATATTCAACAATTGAACTGCAGTAGTAACGAAAGGAGAAACTTGGGTAGAAGAGGTATTGATATAAAAAAACAAACAAACCAAAAAAACATTAGTTCCAATCTAAATTTTAGCTGAAAGGACTTTTTATGGGTGTGATCAGAGAAGCACCCCTTTGACTATGACGGTAGGACAGTGATCACTCTCTTCCAGCCCTTTATGTAAGCTTTAGATGCACATCCGAGCCTGTCCCCAAACCATGTGGAAGAGTTTATTGCATAAGATACAGAAATTCTGGACTAAGGCAGGAAGTGGGGAGTGCTTATGTGCTGAAAGAATAAAACAGCATGTGAAAATTGAAAACTAGTGAAAAAACAAAAAACAAAAACCTGCAGGACATTCGTTTAAAAAGTCAAGCAGTCAGGCTAAAAAATTGTTTTGAATAGCCTTGAAGTAATCATTTATACTGATGCAGTACTTTGTGTCAAAGTAGACTACATATATTCTCTCTCATTCCAATTCTTTTTCTCAATCTTTCACTGTCTCTCCTTTGCTTTCTAAACTGTCTTTTTATGTTTTTTCTTTCATACATACATGAACACACTTATATGCACTTACACACACAAATCTAAACTATAATTAACACAAACATATTAACATTCAATGGTAATGAAGTGAAGAATTAGTAAAGAGAATTACGAAGCTATAAAACAAAATTAAATATCTAGATGCTGTAAGAATTTTTAGCTCAACATCTTCTCTCCAAATGCTAAAGTCAACAAAGAGATCCAAATCCTTTCCTGGGGAATAGAGACTCTTTAAAGACATTTCTAAAAAAGAATTGTTTACGATTAGGAGATCCATATGTGCTCATGTTTAAAAAGAATTTTTAAGACTAAAAATACTGCCCAAATGAGGGACCCATAATTTTATGTTTAATGTGGTTGTAGTTTAGATGAGAATCAGACTAGTCATAATCTAGAAATATTTTAGTTCTGAAAGTTAGGGGTAGATGCAAAGTTTTATAGAAGAAATTTTTGAGTTCTGAGAGAGTGGACTGCATACAACTTTATGCTGTTGTCAAATTGTAAATCCAGATCGAAAAAAAAAAACAAACCACTTTTATTGCAGTTTCAAGCACTTCATGAACAGGCTCTTCAGCTTTAGAGTTTAAACTCTAGTTTAAGAATTGAATTTTAGGCTGGGCATGGTGGCTCATGCCTGTAATCCTAGCACTCTGGGAGTCTGAGGCGGGAGGATCATTTGAGCTCAGGAGTTCGCGACCAGCCTGAGCAAGAGCGAGACCCCGTCTCTACTAAAAAAATAGAAAAAAATTAGCTGGACAACTAAAAATATAGAGAAAAAATTAGCTGGACATGGTGGCACATGCCTGTAGTCCCAGCTACCTGGGAGTCTGAGGCAGAAGGATTACTTGAGCCCAGGAGTTTGAGGTTGCTGTGAGCTAGGCTGACGCCATGACTCTCTAGCCCAGGCAACAAAGTGAGACCCTGTCTCAAAAAAAAAAAAAGAAAAAGAATTGAATTTTAATAAACATGTAGAAAAGTACACTAGTCACGAGTGTGCTGTCTGAAGCATTATCACAAGCTGTATATAAACGTACCTGTACACGTGTCATCTCTCAGGACACAGTGCACACATCGACAGCAGCCCAGGGGCTGCCCTCTCATTCCCAAAGGTAGCCACGTCCTCACTTCTAAAGACATAAATGAGTTTTGCTTGTCTTTGACCTTTTTATGCATCAAGTATGCCTTTGACCAGGCTTCTCTGGGTTGAGTTCATGTTTGTGAGAGTCATCCATGCCGTGGCATGTAGTCTTTGTTCCCTTTCATTCCGTGTGGTGTTCCATTGTGTGAATATACCCAGTTTATCCGTCTTGTTGCTCATGAACTTCTGTTGTTGTTTCTTCCCTCTTCTTTTAGTTTTTGGTTATAACAGATGATGCCACTGTAAGCATTCTCGCACGTTTTTTATGTACATGTGCTTGCATTTGTGTTAGACTTTTATCTAGGAACAAAGTTTCTACATCATCAGGAATGTGTAACGTTCAGATTTAGTAGATGCTATGTGAAGATGTAATTCACATACCAGAAATGTGACCATTTTAATACATACAATCTTCACAAGGTGCAACTATCACCACAATCTAGCATCGCAGACTATTTTCATCACCCCAAAATGGAAACCTGTACATAATAGTAGTGATTCCACATTTCGCTTTTCCCCAGCCCCTGGCAACCACTGATCTGCTTTCTGAATCTATGGATTTGCCTATTCTGCATATTTCATAGAAATGGAATCAGACAATGTGTGGTCTTCTGTGGCTGCCTTCATCCACTTAGCATGATGTTTTTGAGGTTCATCCCTGTTGTTGTATGTCAACAGTGAGTCAGTACTTCATTCCTTTTCATGGATGAGTAATACTCTATTGTATGGACGGACAGCATTTTGTTTTTTGCTCATCAGTTGATGGGCATCTGGGTTGATTCAACTAATGCTGCTATGAATATCAGAATATGAGTTTTGGGGTGGACATATGTTTTCAATTCTCTTGGACGTGTGCCTAGGAGTGGGATTGCTGGGTCATATGATAATTCTTTTTTTTTTTCCCATGCAGACTGTATTATGAACGAGTCACATGGCAATGCTATGTTTAACTTGTTGAAGACCCACCAAACTGTTCTTCACAGCAGCTGCACGATTTTACATTCCCACTAGCAACATATGAGGATTCCAAATTCTCCACACCCTCACCAACACTTGTTATTGTCATTTTAACAATTATTACTATAGCCATCCTAGTGAGTGCACACTCATTTTTGCTACCAAATTTCTCTTGGTAGATTTTCGTTAACTCAGAGTCAAGGCCAATTTCTTTCTCTTTATTTTCATGCAGGGAGAGAGATTTAACACACCTCTTTGTTAAAACAGAAATACTCACAGTTAAAAGCCTTCACTTGCTACTAGTAAGACTATAAGAATTACACCACTTTTAAAGCTTATTCTTTAATTCTTATAGAGATGGTGAGAAGGACTTCTTCTGTTCCCCTGAAACTGACAACCGATTCCCAAATCTTGGGACAAAAAGACATCAAGTACCCCTTGTTCTAAAGAGGGTCACAACGAAACAGGAGGCAGATAATGGTATACCTCATTTTGTTGCACTTAACTTTATTGTGCTTAGCTGATGCTGCATTTTTTACAAATTGAAGGTTTATGGCAATCTGGTATCAAGCAAGACTATTTGGGCCATTTTTCCAATAGCATGTGCTCACTTCATGTGTCTGTGTCAAATTTTGATAATTCTCCCAATATTTCAAACTTTTTCATTATTATTATAAATCTGTTATGGTTTCTGTGATCAGTGATCTTTGATGTTACTATCGTAATTGTTTTGGGGTGTTATAAACCATATCCATTTCAGATGGTGAGCTTAATCAATAAATGCTGTGTTCTGACTGCTCCACCGCCCGGCCTTTCCACCCGTCTCTCTCCCTCTCCTTAGGCCTTCCTGCTTCCTGAGATACAACGATGTTGAAACTAGGCCAGTTAATAACCCTGCAACGTACTCTAAGCACTCATGTGAAAGAAAGAGTCACAAGTCTCTCATTTTAAATCAAAAGCTAGAAAAGCTTAAGCTTAGTGAGGAAAGTGCGTTGAAAGCAGAGATAGGCTAAAAACTGAGCCTCTTGTACCAAACAGTTAGCCAGGTTCTGAATGCAAAGAAAAAATTCTTGAAAGAAATTAAAAGGGCTACTCCAGCGAACACATGAATTATAAGAAAGCGAAACAGCCTTCTTGCTGGTATGGAGAAAGTTTTAGTGGTCTAGATACATCAAACCAGCCACAAAAGCCTAATCTAGAGCAAAGCAACTATTTTCAATTCTATGAAGGCTGAGAGAGGTGAGAAAGTTACAGAAGAAAAGCTGGAAACTAGCAGAGGTTTGTTCATGAGGTTTAAGGAAAGAAGCCGTCTTCATAACATAAAAGTGCAAGGTGAAGCGCTGCAGCAAGTTATCCAGATCTAGCTAAGATTATTGGTGAAGGTGGCTACACCGAAAACAGGTTTTCAGAGTAGAAGACACAGCCTTCTCTTGGAAGAGAATGCCATCTAGGACTTGCATAGCCAGAGAGGAGATCAATGACTGTCTTCAAAGCTTCAAAGGAAAGGCTGACTCTTTGTTAGGGGATAATGCAGCTGGTGACTTTAAGTTGAAGCCAAAGCTCATTTACCATTCCAAAAGTCCTAGGGCCTTTAAGAACTATGTCAAATCTACTCTGCCTGTGCTCTGTAAATGGAACAATACCTGATGACAGTACATCCGTTTATAGCATGGTTTACTGAGTATTTTTAGCCCACTTTTGAGAACTTCTCAGAAAAAAAAATTTCTTTCAAAATATTACTGCTTATTGACAACGCATCTGGTCACCCAAGAGCTGTGATGGAGATGTCCAAGGAAATGAATGTTGTTTTCATTCTTGCTAAGACAACATCCATTCTGCAGCCCATGGATCAAGGAGTCATTTCTACTTTCAAGTCTTATTATTTAAGAAATACATTTTGTAAGGCTGTAGCGGCCATAGGGAGTGATGCCTCTGATGGATTCGGACAAAGCAAGTTGAAAACCTTCTGGAAAGGACTTACTATTCTAGATGCCATTAAGAACATTTGTGATCCGTGGGAGGAGGTCAAAATATCGAAATTAACAGGAGTTTGGAAAAAGTTGATTCCAACTCTCCTGGATGACTTTGAGGGGTTCAATACTTCAGCGGAGGATGCAACTGCAGACGTGACAGAAATAGCAAGAAAACTAGAATTAGAAGGGGACCTGAAGATGTGACCAAATCACAGCAATCTCATGATAAAACTTTAAAGGATGAGGGGCTGCTTCTTATGGATGAGCAAAGAAAGTGGTTTCTTGAGATGGAACCTACTCCTGATGAAGATGCTGTGAACTTTGTTGAAATTCCATCAAAGGATGTAGAATATCACACGAACTTAGTTGATTAAGCAGCAACAGGGTTTGAGGGGATTGACTGCAATTTTGAAAGAAGTTCTACTGTGGGCAAAATGCTACGAAACACCATTGCATGCTACAGAGAAATCTTTCACGGAAGGAAGAGTCAAACTGGTGCTGCAAACTCAGACTTCATGGTTCTCATTTTTTTAATTTTTAAAATTTTTGAGATAGAGTCTTGCCCTGTTGCCCAGGCTAGAGTGCCGTGGCATTAGCCTAGCTCACAGTAACCTCAAACTCCTGGGCTCAAATGATCCTCCTGCCTCAGCCTCCCAAGTAGCTGGGACTTGGGCTCGCATCACGATGCCCTTTTAATTTTTTCTATTTTTAGTAGAGACGGGGTCTCCTTCTTGCTCAGGCTGGTCTCAAACTCCTGAGCTCAAGTAATCCTCCTGCCTTGGCCTCCCAGAGTGCTAGGATTACAGGCATGAGCCACTGCGCCTGGCCCATGGTTGTCTTATTTTGAGAAATTTTCACAGCCACCCCAAC
>CAUYSK010056665.1:0-19985 GCA_963575035.1 Avahi laniger | reverse complement strand
TTCTGGCCGTTAACCCTGACCTGGCTCCCGGCGCTCCTTTGCCGCTTTAACAGGCTCTTTATGAGAATGCTTTGGTGGCGCTTCCAGCAAACCTACCGTCACGAAAGGATTCTTTGAAAGCCCCTGTTCACGCAGGAACAGGAATGGCTTCATGGGCCCAAGATGCCATGACTTTCTCCACCCTGCTTGCCTGTAACACACCCCAGCCCTCCTGCGTCCTCCTTGCTCTACCGAGAGGACAGGCCGCAATGGACTTTGTGTTCTACGACTTCGGGCAGGAGCCTGGGTGCCAGAGTGCCAGGCAGTGGGAGGAAATGGGGGGACCTGGGTTGCATAGCCCGGGGTTCCATGAAACAGAGGGTGACAAAGGTCCCCCTGAATCAGAGGCAGAGAAAGAGTGAAACCCACGTGCCCCACCTCTTGTCCTCTGGAGCTGCCTGCTCAGCTGTCTTGGGGCTGCCTCCGGGACACAGAGGCAGGGGTCGGTGGCCTGAGCCTGTTTTGCTGCCTGGCCCCCCGGGAGCTGAGTCAGGGAAGCCGCGTACCTGGGGAGCATGGCATGGAACCAGCTCCGCCACGTCCCAGGGTGAGCCCTGGACAGGCCGCTCCCCTCCTCCGTGCGGTGGGCTGCAGACACCCACCCCTGCCATCCGCGCTTCTCCCCCAGCCTGCCCGCCTCTCTCTGCTTCCACAGTTACCGGCCACTCTCGCCTCGCAGACACTGGCTCTCTCTGACCTGGACTCACCCTTTTGTTTCAGTCCCCATGGACCCAGGCACTGTTCCTCAGGATGTGTTTTCTGACCCTAACTTTGTAGCGTGAGCACTCGATACCTCTGACTGCGATCCTGGCCTCTGCAAAGCCACGACCTCAGAGGTGCATGTCTTCCTCGCACCTGCCTCTCCCCCTTCCACCCCGAGCTCACCCCCTCAGTGTGCTCTACCTTCTTTTCCCAATTAACTTAAACTGTCCTTCTAACTCCTCCAATAAAATCTGTCCTCTGGAGAGGTCCAGATACCCATTGTTTGTACCCCGCTGTGAGCCTGTGTCACCTGCCCTAGGGAGACAGGCTGTAAATCTGGCTTCCGGTTGCAGAATGGAACTTCAAGTCCCAGGGAGCAGGAAGGAGCTGGCTACGGTGTGGCCGATCGCCCCCTCATTGGGTGGATCTTGGGCAGCCAAATCAGGTGTGGAATAAAAAGCTCTTTGCAGCTAAGTGAAGGCTTTGTCCCTGGGAACCAGTAGACCAGTTGGCAGGCACAGCTCCCCTGTGTCTGGCATCTGCTGTCTGGTTTGCAAGATTGGCTGAGCTGTGGCATTCATGGATTCATTTAACAAGTGGTTGTTGAGCACCAACTATGTGTTAGGCATGGCACTGAGGATGGAGCAATGAACAGAGGGACAAAATCCTTGTCCTCACAGAGCTTGTAGTCTAGTAGGGGAGACAATTGATAAACAAGGTAAACAATTCAATATACGGTCCCTTAGAAAGTGATAAGTGCTAAGAAAAAAAGCGTCAAAGTAGGAAGGGAAATGAAGTGTTGGAGTAGGGTTGAATTTTAAACAAGGTGGCTGAAGAAGGCCTTACGGGGAAGGTGAATTTTACATAATGATTTGAAGCAAACAAGGAAAGCTGAGAAGTGGCTGTCTAGGGTTTTTCCAGGGAGATGCGACAGTATGTGCAAAGGCCCTGCGGCAGGGCAGTGGTCAGCAGCTGGCATAGGAGGGAGTGAGGGGAGAGCAGCAGCAAATGAAGTCAGTGGCCAGATGGCAAGGGGGCTGGGTGAGGACTTGGCTTTCATTCTAAGATGGGAGCTATGGTGAGGTCGGGGGGTGTTGAGCAGGGAGAGACCTGAGCTGACGGATGCCTTTACAAGGTTGCTCTGGATGCTGTGCTGAGAAGAGACGGCAAAGGAGCAAGAGCAGCTAGAAGGCTACTGCAATGTGTCATGAGGAGGCGATGACACCTTGGGCCAGGGTGGGCAGTGAGGATGGGAGAAGTTCCCGAGTTCTGGATGTATGGTGAAGGCAGAGCTGATGGGATTCGCTGGGAGACCAGACAGAGCGTGAGAAAAAGGAGCCAGGAATGACTGCAGGATTTGGGCCTGAGAACCAGAACAATGGCTGCCGCTGACCGCTGACCGAGGTGGGCGAGACTGCAGAAGGAGCAGGTGTGGGGTGACGGGGCTGCGGGGAGCATTCACGTATGTATTCATCCATTCATCAGCTACTTCTCAGGTGCCTCTGAGTGCCCGGCAGGGTGCCATGGCTGGCGTTAGAAGAGAGTGAGAAGTAACTGGTCCCTCACCTCATTGCCCTAATGGCTCAGTTGGGAAGAGGAGACACAATCTAATAATCATACAATAGTGCACGAATATCAGCTACCACAAGGTCCGCACAGGAGGAGAACCTGGATTTTGGAGGGGATGTAGTGGGAAAATCTAACCTAGTCTGGGGAAGGAGATGCTGGTTAAGGAAAGTGACAGTCAAGGGGTGATATGACGGATGATTAAAAGTTAACTAGGAGAGAGGGCTGGGAGTAGGAAGAATGTCACAGTTAGAGGAACAGCATGTGTAAAGGTCCTGTGGTCAGAGGAAGTGTGGGAGCATGGCACATGTGAGGAAAAGAAGAACATGCAGTGTCTGGAACACGACAGGGAAGAGAGTAAGGGGAGAGAAGGTGCTGGATGTGCGGGTAGGGCTGGGTCAGGCAGGGGAGTGCAGATTGCGTGCAGGTCATTTGTCATTATTTTTAAAGTAATGAGACATCATTAAAGTGTTTTAAACAGAGGGAGGAGTTAGAAAGGTCACTCTGGGGACAGAGAGGAGAATGCACTGGGGAGGATGGTCTGGGAACAGGCGATCGAAAAGGCAGCGACGGTGTAGTCTGGGAGAGAGTGTGGAACTGCAGACAGAAACTGACGGATGGACAGGGAATTCAGGAGACAAGAAACTCAGCAGTACTTCACAACTGACCGGTAGGAGGGGCGAAGACAGAAAGTAGAAAGGTGGTGTCTTTTAACCGCATGTATAAATAGAACGTAGGAATGAAATTCGGGGCCCTTTTCTATTATTAAGCAATTGGCTACAAATTCTCAGTGAGAAATAAAGCACATTTCCAAACACCTGTATTGCTTTCTACTAGTTCCTAGAATAAAATCCCTTGGCTTAAAATTCCATATATTGTGCTTGGAATGAACTGGGTAGAGTCATCTAAACGCAGTGCCAGAGCCGTGGGAAACAGCGGGATGGGGTGGTGGGGGGCGGGATCGAAAGCGCAGTGTGCAGAGACGTCATGCCTGGCTTTGGAGCTCAGCACCGCCACCTGCTAATCGTATGAGGTTAATGGGTCCCTCGTCCAGTCTGAGCCTCAGTGTCCTTGTCTACAAAACGGAAATAACAGTAGTACTTCATAAGGTTGTTTGTGATGAGGTGAGATGGGGTGTGCACAGTGAATGCCCATTACTTGACACAGGCTCAGAAAGGGGTGACTGTCACTGTTACCCATAAGTGTGCTGCTGTTTGTCGGAGCACTGGAGCACCCTGATTTACAGCCTGTTTGTATCGGCTATTGCAATGACAGTGCCGCATAACAAACTACCCCTAAACTCAGCGGCTTAAAACGGTGATCATTTACTCTCACTCTGCCATCTGTGGGTCAGCTGAGTTCTGCTGATCTAAGTTGGGCTCGGCAGAGTGGCTCTCAGATACAGGTGGGTCCAGATCTGCTCCACATGTCTTGGGCAAGCCGTTCTCCCTGCAGCTACAGGAACATAATGGGGCACGCTCAAATAGCCAGCGTATTCCCAGCCTCTGCTTGTATCATGTTCACCAGGGGCTCTTTGGAGAAGTGAGTCACATGGCCAAACCAGCTTCCAGGAGTGGAGAAATACACTTTACTTCTGGTGGGAGGAATTGCAAGATCACAGGACAAGGACTGTGACTATAGGGAGGGTGAAGAATTAGGGCCAGTTACTCAATTTATCACATCACTCTCCAAGGTCTCCTGCCTTTCCACAAAGAACCATTTGGGATCATCCAGGGATGGAAAAGTGGCTGTTGAAATCCAAGTCTCATTTCCACTGTAGTTTCTTTTATCTCTCTCTTCCTCCCAGCTATCCTTTTACAGGGCTATGACTTTGTGTTCCTTTTAAGGAGTAACAGTCATGTTTCTTTGACTGCAAGCCACAGAAAACAACTCTGGCCAGTTCTATCAAAAAGGGACTAGAATGAAGGGCTATCCACACAGCTCACCAAGCCTGGCAGGATGCTGGAGAGCCGGGCTGGAAACGGAACAGATTGCGGCCAGCTCTGGTGATCCCGGCAGCAGAACCCGATCAACTAACGGTCTGCCACGCACTGATGCAGGGGTGAGGGAGCTCCCGTGCGGCTTTCCAACGCTGCGGCTCTGAGCTCAGTGTTCCAAATCCTGGCGGAGAGAGTTCCACTGGCTTAACATCCATCTCTTGGTCAGGGCGAAGCAGGACAACTCAGTTTATAGCTCACCAGCACCGTCCACGGCAAGGAACAGCAGATTCCCGAAGGGAAGTTAGGCTGCCATTAGGAAGGGAGAAGGGGGTGGGATGTCCTCCACCCTTCTTGCTCTGGGAGGCAAAGTAACCAAACTGACTTTAGCTTTGTAAACTGAGTGGGATCCAATAATTTAAACATTCTCATTGATAACGCCCAGTCTTTGGGATATCTGCTTATTTTCATGTCCCCAACTCCACCTTCAGGGGTTTAGAGGCGAGGAAGGGTGGCCTGCCTCTGTCCAGGGTCCTCGGACCTATGCCTGGCTCTCTGATCCTCTGTCTCCCCAGCTGAGCAGGGCTGTTCTGCACTCCATCATGGCCTGCTCTCCCTGAACTCACATTCAGCTCCTTTTCAACTCCGCAAGTTGAGTTGGCCTCTTCCTGATTTAGGTCCCCCTTCACAACTGTGAAGGGACCCAGTGTCCTCTTTGTCAGGCTCCTGGGCTAATGGGGTAGCGGAAAGACCCTGAAGAGCAGACAGGGGCCCGATTCCATCCCCTGCTCTGCCACTGACTTGCTTCGAATACCGAACTCCAGGTGGATTCTTCCTTCACAAACACTTGTATGGCACTAACGGTGTTCCAGGCACTGTTCTAAGAACTTGGCAAATATTAACTCAGCAGCCCCTGATCTCAAGGAGCCACTGGGGAGGGTGGTGACCACCTGATCTCACAGAGTGGTTGTAAAGATTAAATAAACGTACGTGGAACGTCTAGCAGAGCTCCAGGCATGCAGGAAGTGCTCAATACATGTGAGTGCCCAATCAGCCCCCGCTCTCGGCCTGCAGAGAGCTCCACAGGAGAGGAAGATGTGTGGGGTTTCAGGGACCGTCTAGAGCTTGTGATATTGACCCTTAGGACAGCTCCCCTCCTATAGGCAGCCTGATCCCTCTGCCCACCAGAGTTCCAGAGGAGGCTTGGGACGGCGTAGCACATGCTAGTACATCTTTAGAGTGACCTCGGGGTGTCTTGTTACTTCCATCTTCTGCACTGTCTGATGCCAGGGAACCCTTTGTCTCCTTGTTTGAAGTCTGAGCAGCGCTGTACACATCACCGTGTGACGATGGGAATGCTCTCTATTGGTGCCGTTCAACATGGTAGCCACTGAACATTGAAAGGTGGCTAATTTTACTGAATTTATAATTGAATTTAATTGTAATTGCTGAAATGTAAATGGTGACTGTGGCTAGTGGCTACTGTAAGGACAGCACAGCTAGAGCTCTTGAGTCTATGGAACATATACCTAAGGGACCCTGCCGTGGGGTGGCAGGATGGTGCCTTCAGGGAAGGACCTGGGTGCTGTCTCACTTCCCACTCCTGGGAGGCAGTTCCAGGAGTGTCCCTGCCCTGGCCATTCCCAGCCCTGGCTACTGCCCCCCTTGCTCCCCAGCAGTAACCCTGGGGCGGAGTGACCAGCAGATGCCTCGGGCAGGAATCTTGCTGCTTTGGTTCTGCGCTCGCTGTTCTCACAATCCACGGCCAAAGGTTAATGGGGGTGAGATGAATGGGAGACGCTTAGGGAAGAATTAATTAACCTGGGGTTTCATTTCCCCCAGCGTGACTCGTCCCTTTAGCGCCACTTGTCTCTCTGCTGTGTTCACAAGTTGCATTTTACAAAAGAAGAACAACAAAAGTTCTGTACACACCAATAATAAGAGTTAAAACCACGGAACACAAAGGCTGGAGGAAACTTCCAAGAGCATCTGACTCAACATCCTTGACTTATAGGTGGTGTGGGGCACTAGGGTGGGTTTCTTGGTCTTGTTTGTGCTGTTGTAACCAAATACCCAAGACTGGGTAATTTACAAAGAACAGAAACTTATTTCTCGCGGTTCTGGAGCCTGGCGGTCCAAGATCAAGGTGCCGCCAGGTTTGATGTCGGGTGACATCTGTTATCTGCTTCCAAGATCAGACGTTGTTGCTTCATCCTCTGGAGGGGAGGAACGTGTGTCCTCACGTGGCCGAAGGGACGGAAGGGCAAAAAAGGACCAGCTACCTTCCTCCAGGCCTTTTGTAAGTCACTGATCCCGTCAGTGAAGGAGGAGCCTTCACGTCCTCATCACTGACTGAAGCCTCCACCCTCAGCACTGTTGCGCTGGGGATTAAGTTTCATTGTGAATCGTGAAGTGGACACAGACGTTCCAACCTTAGTGGGCAGGCTGGGTGGCTGACGCCTGCAGGATGGGGTGCGGGAAAGGAGACGGTTTCCCCTCCGTAACTGAGCTCACGAAGCCAGCAGACAGGTCCCACAGGATCTCGAGAGCCTGAGCCGGTGGGGTGCCCATAGGCGTGTGTCCAAGGTGGATCCTCTGAGTGAGGGGGGAGCGGAGGTGCAGGGCTGGGCACACGGAGGGCTGGGCCGATGAGGTTGGCGGGGGAGGGGGGCCACATTCTGGACAATTAGCCAAGCAACCTCCAGGGCCCACCGCAAGACTTTCCTGGGTTTCTGGGGGCCCATTTCTTGAACGGTCTGGATCTACTTTACAAATCCAGGAAGGGACCCAGGATTCACACAAAAACAGTGGAACTTAGCCAGTCTCAGAGCCAGGACTCATTCTCCGTCCTCTGCTTCTCCCTGCGGCGCTCCCTCACCCTCTTGCCCAGCAAAAGAGGCCACACATTTTGAAACTGCTTTTCCATCTAGAGCTGTGTTTGACAGTGTACATAACCTCAGCTGGAATTAACTGAGCACTTCTTACTAAGGGCCAGGAATGTGCTGATGGTTTCATAGGCCATATGTCACTTGGTCCCCATGACAATCGTGTCAAGTAGATTTTGTTCTACCCATTTTACAGATGTGGGAACAGGCTTAGGGAGACGAACAACGCATTCAAGGTTGCACAGCTGGCCGGGGCGGAGCTGAAATTTGAACTCAGGGCTGTCCGACGTGAAAGCCTTGCGCGTGCAGCAGGGCCAGCTCGCCAGCCACACTGGCAGACACAGAGACCTAAGGCTGCATGACAGCCCGGGGACCCAGGGCTTGCTGGGACACAGAGAACACAGCCTGGGACTCTGTGGTCCATCTCTGAGTTCTGTGCTTCCCCCAGGGACCACTTTTGCCCTTTCTCATATGTCCTAGTCTGGGGGTCATTTGTCTTTCTTGCCCAGGTGACCTCACAGTTGATTTCATTTGGCAGGTGGGAAGGGGGTCTCTCCTGTGGGGTCCCGACGGCTGCCTGGAGGGTGAATGTTGATTTGGGAGCCAGGAGCATGCTCTCATTGGAGTCACTTCTGAGTCAAACCACTTCCTGAGCAGCGTCCCCCCCGAATCATGGTGCCTTGTCCTTTTGACGGATACCTTGGGTGCAAAGGGCGGCGGGGCTCCCAGCAGACCTCCCGGAAAGGTTAGCAGCTCCACACGGCATCCTTGGTGAATGCCGCGGCCGCTCCGTGGGCACAGATGTCAGAGCAAAGAGCGCTGACGCCTGATTAACAGGCTCACACTTTGCCTCGATGGGGCCAGGGCCGAAGGGCTGTTAATCATCTGGCCACAGTGCCCTACGTCGGAGCGCTGGAACCCGCATGCTCACGCCTCGCTCAGGGGAGGGGCTGCAAGTCCCAGACAAAGCCTCTGTGCATGCTGCTTCCCGTGCTCCTGGGAGGACTGGGTGGGCCTCCCCTGGCAGCTTTTCCCACCCCCATCCCTGTATAGCTCTCACCAAGCACTTCCCAGCCCCTCCAGAGACAGCAGCTCAGGGTCACCGAGTGGCGTCCTCTGCCCTCGGGGTGGGAGGAGAAAATGGCAAGAGGGTGAACATGCCTTGGGGAAACAATTCCAGTGAGGTGAGAGGACTTCACTCCCTTTTCCAAAGAAATAAAAAGAGATAATCTTGTCTATTGTTTCTTTGCTTTCATTTTGTTTGTTTTATTGTGGTAAAATACACACAGCATAAAATTTACCATTAGTGATATTCAGTCTATTCACAATGTTGTACAGTTATTCCATCCATTAGTTCCAAGATATTTTCATCACCTCAAAAGGAAACACCATACCCATTAGCAGTCCCTCCCCACCCCAGCCCCTGGAAACCGCCAATCACTTTCTGTCTCTAGGCATTTGCCTATTCTGGACATTTCACATAAACGGAATCATATGACAAGTGGATTTGGGGCCTGAATTATTTTGCTTGGAATAATGTGTTCAAGGGTGACTCATGTTGTAGTATGTGTTAGCACTTTTTTCCTTTTTATGACTGAATAACATTCCTTTGTGTGGGTATATTACATTTTGTTTATTCATTTTGTTGTTGGACATTGGATCCATTTTAGCTATTATGAATGGTGCTGCTATGAACACTTATGTGTAAGTTTTTATTTGAAAACCTGTTTCAATAAAAGAGATGATATTGTTTTTTTATCTTTGAAATGAATCCATTCAGTTCTGTACTGTTCAACATGGTAGCCACTAGCCACGTGTGGATATGCAAATTTAATGAAAATTGAATAAAATTAAAATTTTGGCCCTTCAATTGCACTGGCCAAATCTTAAGTGTTCAGTAGTCCCATGTGGCTGAGGCTGCCGTATTAAACGGCACAGTTGTGGGCCATTTCCACTGTCCCAGAAAGCTCTACTGGTAAACTCCCGTCTAAAATGCCCTCCTGATGGGAGCCCTGCCAGGCCCTCAGCATCTCGCCAGCTCCTTCAGTTTCCAACACCTCTGGCTTCCCTCGAGTCTTCCTTTTCTTGGGTTGCCCTCTGAGGCGGGCTCTTTTCCCTGCCACTGCCCTTTCTGGAGTAGGGAGGAGTATTTTCTTGACTTGCTTTTTTTTCCCTCTTTTCACTCCAAGACAGTTGAAGCCAAAACTGTTGCTTTGTCCACTGTCCTCTGACGGCCACACTCGTATTCAATGTCCGGTGTTGCAACCGTCCTGCACCCACAACAGCGCCCCTTTATCAGTGACCACTCAGTCCCAGACGGGGCCTTGACATTACTAATGTAAGCCCGTGTGGCTGCCATCGCAGGCTGCACATTCCAATGCTGTCTCATCAGCATAAGGATATCTAAGTTCCTGTTTCTGCCCATTTCTGCATTTGCCGAACTGCATGTCCCATACACATACAGGGTGTTGACTGCAGTCACCTTGCAGGGTCTTCTAAAGGCCAACTGTGTCCTTTAGAAGAATGCCACTGTCCATTGAGGGCAGGGAAGGCTAGGGTAAGTTTTCTGGTCTCAGCCTCTGGGTGTGATGCTCAAAGCCAACATGGCTGGGTCTTTGTGTATATCATGCACCAGCACACTCCAGAACAGCCAGGTTGTCACCGGAGCAGGCTGTGTCTGCAGGCTGGATGAGGCTGACCGAGAACCTAGAATGGCAAGGAGCTGGCTGGTCCATTCACCCTTTGGTCAATCCTACCTGGACAGAAGGCATCAACCCTGATAAGCTCACATTACAGCGCCACTGAGGCATGACCTAGAGGGTCATCTAGTCCAGTTCCCCTATGTGATAGATGAAGAGATGGAAGCCGAGAAAGCGATTGGTAGCAAGACTGAGAGTGAACCCTGGAAAGCACTGGAAACCCTCCCCACTGCTGCCTGATTCCCTAACTACTGCATACCCTGGAGGTCTTGCTCTCACTGGCTGCCACCATCAATGCCACCATGAGCCCAGAGGCTGAGGTCCAGAAGCCCACCAGGCCCAGTCAGCCCCCAGACAGCAGAGATGCACGTGGCCAGTGTGACCAGCAGAGACCGGAAGGTCATTGCAAGGATAGAGAGAAACCAGTAATGTGGCTCAGTACGGGAACAATGAGGTTTCCTTAGAGAGACGCATCTATACCCCCGGCTAACAGAAAGACGTGCTATGGACGTTCCTTGACTGTACAAATGAGTCTAGGAGATCGGGTGTTGCCAAGAAGCAGGTGATAGACCCAGGTGGGGGGTCTCCTGGTACCAACAGGTAAAATGGACATTACTGTGCGAGAGGATTCCCTCATTGAACTCACAGAATTACCAGAGGACTGGAAGTGAGAAAAGCAAGAGGGAATGGGGGTGTGCCCAGGAGGCCAGCCCCGACAGCAGCTTGCTGACTGACCCCTCCGAGGGTGGACTCCAGCGTCCTGCGTGGGAAGCTGTGGTGCGAGGGCTGACGGTAGGTGGCGGCGGAACCAGGGAGACAGCTGGGAGACACAAGACACTTATGTCCAGGCTACGACCACCATTCCACGTGACCCCTGGCAAAGGGACAGGAGCCTCTTCAATTTCACTGCTGGGATCATCCTTCAGGTGCCCCCACAACCTTAGGCCACAAGAGGACAAAGAGACAGATGTCCCATCAGCTGAGAATAAGTCCCCTCCTAAGACTGACCGGGGCAGGGCAGGGCTGAGGAATGGTTGCCTGTTTCTACCATCAGCCTCTGGGCACAGCCAGCGAGGAGTCACAGATACGAGATTCCGGCAATAAGATGTGGACAAAAGAGATCAGAGCCGAGGCCCTCGAGAACACACAACGTTGCCAAAATGACTAGACCTCTCGGCACCATCCATGTGGCACAGAGCTTTTGCTTTGTGTTCATTCACAGACTTTTCCTTTTAGTAATGGCAAACATGTTCAAAAGCCTTTAATTGTTTCGCATCTTGTTAAGCTGAGAGTTTAAAGAGTTTTATACAAGGCAAACTTGACAGGCTGGAAATCTTGCATCTGGAGCTGTGGCCTGCCACGTAAGAAACATAATGACCCACGACTGCCATGCTGTGAGGATGCCCAGGCCACCTGGAGAGGCTGTGTGGCAGCATTTTGGTGACAGCCCTGGTTGAGCTCCCTCAATGACCAGCATCAGCTGCCAGCCTTTTGAATGGGCAGCTGGAATGTCCAATGTGGTCGAGCCTTCAGGTTACGGCAGCCCCAGCTGACCTCTGACTTTTGCAACCTCACTTGAGACCCCAAACCAGAAGTGCCCAGTTGAATCCTTCCTGAAATCTTCCTGACCTCCCCCCACCCCAAATAGTAAACAAACAAAATGGTTGTGTTAAGCAAACACACACACACAAATCTACCTTTATATAACTAGAGGAATTTTCAAGTTCATAAACTGCATGTACTTGCTAATAAAGGTCTTAAATTTTGGAAGAGTGAGAAATAGGCTGAGGGTCCCAAAGAGGAAGTGGCTTACCCCAGAGCACGCTGCTCGGGAAGCCAGGCTGCCTGTCCCTGGGCTGCGGAGTCCTGCCTATGTCCTGCATGCTGACCATCAGACAGATGCATCCCTGCTGGCCACAGTACTACTTCTGACCTGTCACTTATTTTACAGAAGGCTTCTGTACTCCAACGGCTCTCCTCCTGAATGGGAGCGTCAGTGGGAGAACCCCTCAAACCAAACCAGCTGCCCCAAACCTCGGTCCTGCCTGGTGTCCGAGGCTGCCCAGTTCTGGAAGGGCAGGAAGGCAATGCAGTCAATGGTTGAGACAGAGGGCCCCGAGGGGAGCGGGCCTGGCTGGGTCCCTAGACCAGCCTCCTATGAGAAGGGAAAGTGGGGGGACAGCCCTGAGTCACAGCACTGAGTCACAGCACTGAGTCAAACGAGCACAGGCGGGAAGCCAACCAAGCAAGCAGCTCACTGGCCTCCTGGTGTGGGGCAGCCTCAGGCACCCTGCAGGGGGCCCCAAATGGGCTTTTAAGTGTCTGGGGGTGGCACTGCCCTCTAGAAATGCAGATACACTTGAGGAAGGATTGACAGGCCCTAAGAGGCTTGCTTCAAGCCCCTGGCCCTCCTCCTGGCCCTTCCAGGGGCAGATGACTAGGAAAAGCACACTTGTGTCTGTGGGGGCTTCCATCTGACAACAGTCTCCCCAGGAAACCTCCAGGCCCGGTCTCAGACTACAGGAGAAACCCAGTCTGCCTGTGGTCTGGGGCCAGCCCAACTGGGCCGAGTGAATCACCCCATTTTTCCATTTACATAATGGAGACCAAGGCAGGATGGATGAGACAGATATTGGTTTTAAGCTTTTTCTTTTCAGCCAGAGAATTCTTTATTCAGATGGAATCTTACAAAGAATAAAGCAAAAAAAAAAAAAAAATCTTACAAAGAAGAAAGCAGAAAAGAAGAAAGCAGAGCTGCTGTGGTGGAAGATAGCAGCGGTGGCAGCCGAGGGGGGCCCAGAGCACCCCCACAGGGCCCCGGCCCACCCTCACTTCTGGCCTCTGGGATTTCCCAGCTCTAAGTGTCTATGATTTTAAAATAATATTTGCTTTCCTGTCAGTTTCCTGGGGGAAATTTTGGAGTCGGGTGAAACTGGGGTTCAAATCTCTGTTCTTCCTTTTAGTAGTTTATAATTTGGGTCAAGGTACTTTGTTTGACCCTCAGTTTCTTCATCTGTAAAGCGGATCCAAGGTTACCTACATACCAGGGTTCTTAGTGTTAAGCCTTACCAGGTTTATTGCCCGCTGCTCGAGAGGAAGCCAATGCACCGAGACAGCAAGGGTTACAACAGAGAAAGAATTTAATATCGCAGGCGCCATGCAAGGAGACAGAAGGAAGTTCTCAAATCCATCTCCCCAAGAATTTGGGTGAAAGAGTTTTTAAAGATAGTTTGGTGGGCAAAAGGCTAGGCAATTGCGTCTGCTGATTGGCTGGGAACCAGGGTGGAACCATAGGGGTGTAGAAATTGTTTTTTTGTGCTGAGTCAGCTTATGGGTGGGGGTTGCAAGAACAGCTGAGTCAGTTCCTTGGGATGGGCACTGGTCTGGGTGGGTCAGCTGTTCCACCAGAATACAGAGCCTGGAAGATATCTCAAAAACTAGCCATAGGTTTCACAGTGGTGATGTTATCTGTGGGAGCAATGAAGAAAGCTGAGAATCTTTATGGCCATCAGCTATATGACTCCTGAGTAGTAAGTAATTATAGGAAAGCAAGCCAGGGAACAATGGCTGGTTAAATGTATATTTCTCCTACCACAGTATCCACTTTGTGGCCTTTATTAATTTTATAAAAGGTGGTTTCATTAGGAAGTGAAAGTACCCCTAGCATGTTACAGAATGTCCATCATGGTGACTCTCATGTTTGTCCTTCCCTCCCTTTGTGCAGGCTGCTTTTGGATCCCATCTCATCGGATCCCACCATCCCGTCAGATCCCCTCTGGGCTCTGTCCAGCACAGATTGTGGGCCAGGCACTGTGCTAGGTAGTGGGGAGAGGAGGTTAAAGATAAATAAAGCAAGGCCAATGACTTCACGGAACTCACACACACGAAGCTGATAATTCCCACATGTATAGTTTAAGCAAATGGATATATTTAAGCCTAGAGGCAGGACTTCATATTTATTTTGATTAATGTTCACTTTATAACTTTGGCCTAAGTCTTCTGGCTTGTGTTAAACATTATTTCTGTTTTCAAACATAATAGCTATCTTATCTTTCTTTCCTTTAACTGCAAGTGTAATCAACATAGTTTCCATATCATGACCAACGTGGTGAAAAGAACTGGGCTGAGACCAGAGTGCCAGGTCTACCCATGGAATCGGTTTCAATATGTTTATCAACCCTGTGGTGGTTCAGCCAGTTCAAAGGTCATCTCTCCCTTTTGTGTACATTCCTATACCCTTTTATTTTGGAATGCTCTGCAATACATTTATTTTTATATACACTCACTCTTATAATTTTACCTGCATGTTTCTTTTTTTTTATTATTCTTTCAAGTTTTTTTCTATATAATTTTTTTTTTCAGAGATGGGGTCTCACTATGTTGCCCAGACTGATGTGCAGTGGCTATTCGCAGGTGTGATCCCACTACTGATCAGCACGGGAGTTTTGACCTGCTCTGTTTCTGACCTGGGCCGGTTCACCCCTCCTTAGGCAACCTGGTAGTCCCCTGCATGTTTCTGTTTTATACACATTTTTAGAGCTGTCCCCATTTTGCTCAGCTCACCCCTCTCCTCTTCAACCATCTACTCACAACACCCTAACCCTCAGCCCCAGCCCTCCTCTGGGTAACCTAGGTTAATAAACTAGTATGTGTTGTGCCTTTCTATGTTTTTTATGCTCATGTATGAATATAAATATGTATTAATGTATATATATACTCACACATCACATACATACATATTATTGTATTTTTGCCGCATTTTATATTAATTGGCTATTTTACAAATTCATCTTTATCTTACTTTTATTATTCAACAATAACTTGAGAAAAATCACTCCTGGACCACTGCCATAGTTCTAATGCATGCTGTTAAATAGTTACATAATAGACTATCATGGAACATTGAAGCAAACATTTTCAATAAAATATTAGCAAAACAAATTCAGCAACACATCAAAAAGATAATAAATCATGACCAAGTAGAATTTGTCCCTGGCATGCAAGTCTAGTTTAACATATGCAAATCAGTCAATGTGACACATCACATTATCAAAATGAAAGATAAAAACCACATGCTCATCTCAAGTGACACAGACAAAACATTTGACAAAGTTCAACACACTTTCTTGATAAAAACTCTTGACAGTTTAGGTATGGAAGGAAAATTTCTCAACAGAAGGCCATTTATGAAAAACCCACAGCTAACATCATAATGAATGGTGAAAAACTGAAACTTTTTCCACTAAGATCCAATATAAGACAGGGATGCCCTCTCTTGCCGCTTCTATTCAACAAAGTACTGCAAGTACTAGCGTACATGATCGGACAAGAAAAAGAAAAAAAGACATTCAGATTGGAAAGAAATATTAAAATTATCTCTATTTGTAGGTAACATAATCCTATATGAAAAAAACCAAAAATTCCTCAATAAAACCTGTTAGAACTAATAAATAAATTCAGTAAAGTTGTAAGGTACAAAATCAACATAAAAATCAGTTGCATTTCTATACACAAATAAGATCTAGCTGAAAAAGAAATTAAGGAAACAATTCCATTTACAATAGCATCACACAAAAATAAAATACCCAGAAATAAATTTAACCAAGGAGATGAAAGATTTGTTCATTGAAAACTATGAGTGTACGTGTCTGTGCGCGCGCGCACGCTCAAATATACAGAGATAAAGAATGAAACGGTGGCTACCAGAGGTGGTAAGGAGAGAGGAAATGGGGATATGTAGGTCAAAAGATACAAAATAGCAGATAGGTAAGATGAGCAACTCTAGAGATCTAATGTACAACGTGAGGACTAAAGTTAATAAAATTACATTAGGGATTATCATTTAAAGAGTGATTTAAGCTACATAGATTTTTGCTGCTCTTGTCACACACACACAAAGTAACAATGTGAGATGATTGATATATTAATCAGCTTTACTATAGTAACCATTATATTATCCATATGTATCTCTATATATTTATGTATCTATATATATCCCATGATATCGTGTTATAAACCTCAAATATACACAATAGCATTTATTTTAAAAAATAAATGAATAGATTCAGGACAGAGTGCTAAAATAAAATACAGTCATATAGAAGGAATAAGTTCTAGTGTTCAATGGCACAGTAGGGTGACTATTATTAATAATAATTTATTATATATTTCAAAATAGCTAGATAGAAGATCTGAAGTGTTTCTAATACATAAAAAAATGGTAAGTATTTGAAGTGATGAATATTCTAATTACCCTGATTTTATCATTACACATATGCATGTGTAAAAATATCAGATATATCCAATAAATATTTACAAACATATGTGTTAATTTTTAAAACAGAATATATTATTAAAATCCCGTCTTTTTTGGGTTAAGATTATGATTTTCATCAAATTCTCCTGCTGTTGTTTGCATTTTTACTTCATATATTTTGATAGAATTTTACTAGGCACTGTCATAACTTCATATAAAATGTGCCAATATGAAGTTTAAAAAAAATGAATACATAGAAAAGGAACAAACTGTTGTACATGCATCTTGGATTGATTTCGAGGGAATTATGCTGAATAAAAAAAGCCAAACTCAAAAGACTTAACATTGTATAATTCTATTTATGTAACATCACTGAAATAACAAAGTTACAGAGATAGAGAACAGACTAGTGGTTTGCAAAATTAAGGAAGGAAGGTAGCTGTGGCTATAAAAGGACAGCATGGAAGATCCTTATGATGAAACAGTTCTCTATCTTGACTGGGTTGGGGCGGATTGCACGAGTCTATGACAAAATTGTCTAGAATACACAGACACACAAATGAGTGCATATAAAGCTGGTGAGATCTGAATAAGATGGATGAATTTTATTTGTCAATATCCTAGATTTGACACAGTACTTTAATTATGCAAGAAGTTACCACGGGAAGACACAGGTGAAGAGTATATGGGATCTCTGTACTCATGTCGCTCTACAATTATCTCAAGATAAAACATTTTTAAAAAAGTGAATGCACAAGATCAGAGGGGACACTCATAATTAAAGTTCTGTAAACACACACACACAATTTCAGAAAAAAAGCACTAAAATAAACAAACAAATATATAAATAAATAAAATGGAACCAACGTAACGATCTCATATGATTCAACTCTGCAGAAGTTGAATAAGTAAAAATAACTAAAAAACTAAGCAAGGTACAAATGCTATTAAGACATTGACATTGTAACTACTGTTTATAATCAAACAATTGTTTATATCTATGTAATGTTTCCATAATCAACTATAAGTGAAAATTAATAAATACAAATTATTAAAAATAGTCTATTGTAATAGGCTATGATATGAAATAATTTATTCAACTATTTCTAATTGATAGGCATTTACTTATTTTTCTGATACAAACAATAAAATTTTTACACATATAGTTTCTTATGGACTAGTGCTTTTATTTCTATGGGATAAATTCTGAGAAACGAGATCACTCTTAACTTTAGTAGACGTTGCCAGATCACTTTCCAAAATGGCCATAGTAATTAAGGTTTCTAATCCATGCCAGCAGCAGATATTCCCAGTCTTTCAATTGTCTGACTCTTATCAATTTGTGTGAACGCTTCGTACGTTATAGATTTAACTCTCTCTATCCACTGCATTGCATATATTTTCCAAAACTTATTATATGTGTATTGACTTAATCTATGGTATCTCTTGCCATATATATTTTAAAATTTTTTAATTTTAATTTTTTTTAGAGATAGGGTATTGTTCTGTCACCCAGGCTGGAGTGCAGTGGCCTGATCATGGCTCACTGTAACCTCAAACTCCTGGGCTTAAGCTATCCTTCCACCTCAGCATCCCAAGTAGCTGGGACTACAGGCACATGCCACCACACCTGGCTAATTTTTTTAAAAAAATTTTGTGGAGACAGTGTCTTGCTATGTTGCCCAGGCTGGTCTCAAACTCCTGACCTCAAGCTATCCTCCCACCTCAGCCTCCCAAAGTGCTGGGATTACAGGCATGAGTGACCATGTCCAGTCTCTTGCCATACATAAGTATTTAATTGCTATACTGTGCTGTGCTTTTAAAACCTCTGATTTTCAGTCTCAGTTTGGAAGGTCTCCTTTGTCCCTGGATTAAATGCGTAGGCTCATGGATTTTTTTGAATAAGTTTTATTTTTTTCACATTTTAAATCATTAAGCCATCTGAAATTTATTTTTCTAACTAGATTAACAAAAATTTATTTCCCACAAATTAAAATATTGGCTTTACTGTATTTTAATTATCATTTATTTTATAATATATTTCTGTATTTTCTATTCTGTTCCATAGATCTATGCATTTGTACTTATGAAAATAACACATTCATTTGTTTATACTGCCTTTGTAGCATGTTGTGATGTTTGGTAAGGCAAGTGCTCACTGTTTCTTTTAAAAAATAAATTGCCTAGTCTCAGAAATGTTTAAAATATAAAACATAAAATCATTTTATCCAGTTTGAATAATACTATTGAGATTCAAAATAGAATTGCATTAAATTTATAGATACTAATTCTGGAAAAGTCAAATTGGCATGATATTAAGTCTCTCTATTTGAAAATGAAAATCTGTTTCCATTTGTTCAGATCTTATTTTATATTCATATTCTTTAATAAGATATTATAATTTGCTTCATATAGGTCTTGTGCTTTTATTGTTAACATCATTTCTAAGTATTTTCTAATTTGTATATAGAATGGTTTTTCCCATTTTCTTTTGTTATATTCATTGTTAGAATAGAAGAAAGCTATTGATTTTTGTATATTTACCTTATGTCCTGCAACCTTGCCAAATTCTGAGAGCTTTTTTCCCTAATTAGGTTATATTGAGTTTCCAGAAATGTGTATCCTCAGCCAAAAAAAAAACAATAAAATAAAAGAGAAAGAATATTTATTTTTCTTTTCTAATATATGTGCTGTTGTTTTTTGTTATTATTATTTTTTTGATCATTGCATTTAGTAGAACAAAATAATAGAATAATAATAATGAGAGCAATCATCCTTGTCTGGTTCTTAATTTCTAATTTAAATATTTTTAAGGATTTGTCATTTAGAGTAATATTTGCTTTTTTGTTATACTATGTAATCTAATATTTAATTCTTTATTATGGTCATTATATTTTTCTTTATTATATTATAATCATATTTAAGTAATATCCTTCTTTTACCATTTTATTTAGGTTTTAATTAGAAATGGCTACAGACTTACATGAAATGATTTTTCAGCATTTATTGATGAGATTATATACTTTTTCCTTTAGTGTATTGATATATTGGATTATGTTGATAGATTTCTAGACACTTAGTCTGCATTCCTTTAATAAATCCTGTTCGATTATAACATATTTTTCTTTTAAACATTGTTGGAGTCTACTCACTGATAATTTAGTTAGAGTGTTTACATTATAGACGTGAAATTGGCCTATTCCTTTTTAAAATAACCTCCTTTTTAGTTTTTGACATTAAAGTTACACTGTCTTCTTAAATTAAATCAAGAGACTTTATCTTGTCATAGGGCCTAGAGAAGTTTACGTGACATTGGATTCATCTGGTCTTTAAATACTAAATAAAATTCAGCTGTGATTTCATCAGGCCCTGGTCATTTACTAAATGGTAGCTCTCTAATCACTTTCCTAACTCTTCGATGATAGTTGCTACTCAAATGTTTAACTTCTTCTGGGGTCAATTTTGGTGATTTGTGTTTGCTAGGGAATTATTTATTTCTTCTAGTTTTAAAATTGTTGACCAAAAGTTGCACATATTAATTTCTTAAAAATATTTTAATTTCTTTTGCATTTGTATTTATGTTTATATTTGCATTACTAATCTCTTTCATTTTCCTTTAATCAAGCTTGCAAGGATTTACCTATAACATTAATGTTACCGTTATTTCGAAAGTACCTGATTTTAGATTTATTTTTCCTTTCTCTATTCTACATGTTTTCTAAGTTTTTTATTTCAGTTTTGGTTTTCATGAGTTGTCTATTCCTAGCTTTTTAAATTGGTTTTGCTTTTGTGTTTTAATTTCTTAAGTTCTGATTTGTCTTAATTTTAATTTTAATAATAAAGATATTTAAGGCTATTAATTTTTATTAATATGGCTTTTTCTGACCAATAGGTTTTGTAT
>CAUYSK010056664.1:0-40104 GCA_963575035.1 Avahi laniger | reverse complement strand
AACCTCAAACTCCTGGGCTCAGGCAATCCTACTGTCTCAGCCTCCCAAGTAGCTGGGACTACAGGCATGAGCCACCATGCCCGGCTAATTTTTTTCTAGATATATTTTTAGCTGTCCAATTAATTT
The DNA here is from genome assembly GCA_963575035.1 of Avahi laniger. Taxonomy (NCBI): domain Eukaryota; kingdom Metazoa; phylum Chordata; class Mammalia; order Primates; family Indriidae; genus Avahi; species Avahi laniger. The sequence continues at coordinate 39,978 of CAUYSK010056664.1, read as the reverse complement.
CTTTCTATTTTTTTTTTTTTTGGTAGAGATGGGGTCTCGCTCTTGCTCAGGCTGGTCTCGAACTTCTGAGCTCAGAACGATCCGCCCACCTCGGCCTCCCAGAGTGCTAGGAGAGAGTAGTGGTTCTGGACTCAGACTACCTGAGTCTGAACTCAAAGTCAACCTGTGTGACCGCAAACAAGTTACTTAAGCGCTTTGCACCTCACTTTCCTCATTTGCAAAATAGAGGAAAGACTAGGGTTGGAAAATGGGTAGGAAGAAAGGCCAGCTCAGAGTTTGGAGAGCAACAGTCTCTACGAGGGTCTGATTAGATTGATTAGATGTAGTATAATGCAGTGGTTCTTAAAGTGTGATCTCAGGACCACCAGCAGCAGCAGCACCTGGAAACTTGTCAAAATGCAAATTCTCAGGTCCTATCCCCATCCCCAACCTATTGAATCAGAAACTCTGAGGGTGGGGCCCAGCAAGCTGTGTTGCAACCACCCTTCCATGTGATTCTGGTGCACGCTAAAGCTTGAGACCCACTGTTTTGGGAGAATGAAAAGAGACCCAGAGTTTGAGTCAGGAGATCTGAGTTCTAGTGTTGACTGTATATCGTATGTCACTTCACTTCCTTGGGCCACAGTCTCTTCAGCAGTAAAGGGAAGACATAGTCAATGCCTTAAAGAAATATTCAGTGCAATTCTAGGTTATCCTGAAAAAAGAGCAATACAGACCTATGTAATCAAGCACTAGTTTGTGTGCTTAGGAGCCCTGAGGGGAGTGCAGTCAAGCTGGGCTGATACCGTTGGATAAAACCCCAACTGTGGACACTTTCTTGTCCCACGTTATCTGCCATTTCCTTTGCTGTCCTTCCATTAAGCTAATATATTCCTTATTTGTTCTACCACAATCTGCATTCCAAGAAAAAAAGTCACTTGCTAAATTTAGCCATTATTCGTGAGAAATTAGTTGGAATCTGCCTCACAGAAAATCATGACACAGCACAGCACAGCTGAGCAATGCAAGAACGAAAGCTTGACTTCCCGCTTCCAGGCATGCTCTCCTCTGAATCACGGCCCACTCACCCTGGACAGAGCAGTGGTGCTCAAACAGTCCATCTCTCGGCATCGGGGATAGGATGTGAATTTCAGGGCATATTTTTAGGCCCTAAGGTATGTTCAGTTCCCACAGCAGGTTTTATCTCTGCATCTCAGTCTGCGCCCATTCAGAGGTACTTGAGAAAGCATTATGAAAAGGTTGTAAAGCTGCCATATGCAGACTGCCTGAACTCTCTTGATTTGGTTTTCCTTTCCTACTTGTTAATTGCTGTAGATGCAAACGTTAGATAAATAGCTTAGTAAAAAGTGGGGAGCCGCATTTAGCCACCTTAGAGATTTGTTCAGAATGTGAATGGCTTCCACAGTAGCTTCATGCTGCTGAGAGCTGAGAGGCTGCATGCTGAAAGCTTCTGGAAGGCTTCAGAGAGGTCTCAAGAGCTGGACAACCTGGCTAATTGTCAATACATCCCCTTTCGGCATTGACTTCAATGCCTCATCATCCCTTTGAAATGGGACCCTCTTTGCTCCCCCCAGCCCTGCACAAAATTCGCAATCCCTGCCCTGTCCCCTTTTTTATAGCTGTCTAAAATACATTAGAGACAGGGAAAAAATGACTCATTTTTAGAGCATCGTGCCTGGCAATGATAGGGCTTAGATAAAAAGCAACAGCCAAGAGGGAGAGCCTTCTTTCTTTGGTTTGAATGGAAGACATGTTTTATTTCAAAAAGTGGTCATAGCATAAACTGTCCTTTAAAGGGAGGTGGTGAAAAGGAAACTAAAACATACTGCAAATCTATGATGTACCAGGTATTCTGTATATGATCCTCTCTGTTCCTCAAGCAACCCCTTAAGGTAAGTATGTGATTATTCCCACTCACAGAGGAAAGGGCAGACTTAGGCTAAGAAAACCTTCCAATGGAACTAAACCTATCTGTCATGTATGAGCTGGGATTTGATGCTTGAGCTGTGGTCTGTCTGACTCCAAAACTTAAGCTGTTAGCATGGTAACATACAACATCAAGAACTGTCTAGAGATTGTTGCTGTTATGTAATGTGCTTTCTCTAAGAAGCTAAAGTAGTTTCTAAAGTGCTCACTCAAGAGAAAACAGAGTGAGTCATGAATACAATGGAAGCATACAGGTTGAGGAAACACTTGCTGTTATAACAGATAAAAAATGTTAGTGGCTCAACATTGCAGAAGTTCATTTCTCACTCGTGGGAATCCCTTTCAGAGGTGGGTGAGGATGTTGTGGGGGTGGATAGTTCAGCAACCCAGACTGTCATCTTGACCCTTGACATCCACAGTTGCTCTGTGGGCAACATGCAGCCAGCAAACCAGCAGATGGGACGGGGAGGGGGGAAGCAGTAGAGCATCATATGGGAGGTTTTATGGGCCAGACCCGGAAATGGATGCATCACTTCTGCCCACATTCTATTGGCCCTAACTCAGGCATCTGACTCCACCTGATGGCAAAGCAAGGCTGGAAATTAGTCTAGCTATGTGCTCAGGAGGAGATGGAAGTGGGTTTAGTGAACAATCAACAAGTCTCTGCACAGGAGTTTGGGATGAGCAGTCTCATCCAACAGGGAAACCGGGTCCCATAGGGAAAGTGACGAAGAGAGGCTGATGTGAACAGATTCTGACCTTCGGATGTCTAGTTGTTTTTGATAAATTATGTCTTAGAATGATGATAAATACCTTGGCCATTCCTCAAAAACCTTTGGCTGTTTGCAGTAGATGATGGATGTCTAGAAAACACTCCTGACACAGCCGAGTTCAGTCGAGAATTCCAGTTGCACCAGCACCTTTTTGATCCGGAGCATGACTATCCAGGCTTGGGCAAGTGGGTAAGTCCAATCTCAATTGTTAGTAGATTTTGCACTCTGGTGTTATGAAGGTACTGGTGGCAGAGATAAGCAATATGGGTGGAGGAGAGAAGAAAAAATGTTTAGAAGCTGATTTTTCAGAAATCTCTGGTTGAGAGGGACTTTAAGTGATTACCATTCCAAACCTACTTATGTGTCAAGGCAGCAGTAGCCCAGAACCATCCAAAGAGACAGCAGCCTAATGTCGGCTACAGTCTCTGGAGGCTTCTACTCTGGTCTACCCCACAGTCCATGTCATACGCATCCTAAAGTTGCATCAGTGTTTCATGCATCTCTTACAGGATTTTATCAAAAGTATATGATTTTCTAAAAAAAAAAAAAAACTGAGAATACTTGCAAATGTGATGTCTATACTATCTCTGCAGATCAATGGATAAAAAGATGCTGGAGCTTAGAAACAGAAATATGTAATTCTGCTTTACAGAAAAAGAAAAAAATTTCCAAAGTGTGTAGCAACAAACTTGCTGTCAGTCCCAGCAAGTATGTATAGCTGTCAGTCAGGGAAGTTGTTTATAAGCACTTAGAAAGAGAAATCATGAGCATTTGGCATCAGTGTACTAAAAACAAGTGTTGCCAATCTAATTGTACTCTTCTGTTTGCCGACACTATTCATTTACTTGCCAGGTTGATGAGGGAAATGAAGTGGGCATGGAGCATTTGTACTTCGCAAAGTCTTTGACAAGATCTTTTATGATCTCCCACTGGGAGAGGTGGAGACATACAGCCTAGGCAATAGAATGTCGCCAAAAGGGAGCTTGTTAAAGAGTCCCTGTCAGTAAGGAGGAAGATCTCACATGGTCTCCTGCATGTTTTAGTGCTACCCCACTCCACATTTTTACCAATATTTGCAATAAAAATGTATAGAACACTTATCAGATTCTCTGAGGATGACACAGAGTTGGAAGGGATAGCATTGCATGACAGAGTTGGGATTTAGGAAGATCCCAACAGGCTGGAACAATGAGTCAAATAAAAGCACAATTGAATAGGGATATATCTAGGCTCCTTTGGGTGGGTCTATGTAATCAAATGCTGAAGCCATGTGAGAAAAATGGGGAAATACCTGGAAGTGTCAGTCCACATATAACAATAGGTGGCCAATTCGTCTGTGGAATGAGTGAATGAGCAAATATTCCAAAATGCCTAAGCCCTTCTAAAGTCCTCCACCCTTCTCAGCTCATTTCTGGCAGCTTCTTACTTCACTGAGAATATCGAAATCTCAAAACTAAACTCCCTCCCTTCCTGCTACACTGCTTTAGAGAAAGATGTCCCTGCTCATTAATGACCACTTTCGTTTTTTTCAGTATCTTGCTTGAACATTGCATTGAGTTAATTCCTCTGCCTTCAACTTACACACACTTGCCATCTTAAAACAACAAAGGAACAACACCCCTAAGTTAATTTCGCTCCCTCCATTTTGCATTATTCTATTTCTTTTCTTTTTCATAAGCAATTCTGTTAGGAAGAATTGGTTTGTGGAGCCATTTTTAAGCCTACTAGTAGCACTAAACATGTTGAATTCAATAGAAAAACATCTATAGGTTCTTGAGTAGAAGACTGAAATCACAAAAGCCTTCTATAAAAGGTTATCCTGGTGGCATATTAAAGGATGGAATTAAGAAAGAAGAGACTAAAGTCAGGAAGGAAATAAGAGAAATAATTCCAGTTATGATGGTGGTGAACATAGTGAAGAAGGGTGAGAATCAAAGACATTTCAAAGGAGGAAAAACTAACTAGAATTGGTATATGACATAAATATAGCATGAGGAGAAAAGATGAAATATGTCAGGTTTATGTGAAATGGATGATATGGACTTTTCTTCTGAGGGCATTTTGAAAAGAAATAAAAGAGGAACAGAAGGAGGAAGGAGGAATAAAAGAGAGAAGAGAGACAGAGGGAAAGAGTAGAAGATCACAGAGGAGCACTGGAAAGGGATCCGTAAGAGATGGGCAGAATATTGCCAAACAGAAGCAAGGGCCAGGATCACCACGGAGCAAGTAGAGATACTGAGCCTGCTTTCTTCCAGGCACTGTGCTAGATGCCTGGTACACAATAGTCATCAGTACATTGTGCTGATCTCCGGTCTTATGGTCGAGAAGAATTACATGAAAATAAAATGAACCCAACTTAGCACTGTTCAGCTTCATGTTCTGGCTGTACTCTGTGGGTCGGGTACAATTACTGGGAAAGGTGGGAGACAAGGTAGAGGAAGATCGGACTGAGGACCGGTGTGGCAGATTGGTCCAGTTGCCACTGAGGAGGTCGAGGGCACTAAGGAGGGCAGCACTGAAGTCTCGGGTGGGAGGGCACACGGCTTAATTAGTAGGCTGGAAATGAGAGAAAGGAACAAGGATGGAGGCTACAAAAGGTCTGGGTAAGGGTGGAGAGCTGAATTGGTGGTGTGGTGGGGTGGAAGAGACAGAAACTTCTCTCTTTCCAACTGTCCTCATCTCTTCTTGAAAACCTTTATGGATTTTTCTAACCAAATCCCACTCACTCCCAGCACTCCGGTAAGAGACCAACCCTAGCCTTCATGCTTTCTGATTCCTTGTCCAAACGCTGACTTGGGTTCCTCTCAGTCATTCCCTTTCTGTCTCTTCAGTTGAGCTAAAGACTGGAATTTAGGACCACATGGGAAAGGAAAGTACTATTACAGATCAATGACCAGGAACAACGTTTACACACCTTTTATCATCTGTAACTATATGTTTGTTTAAACATAGGTTTCCTTGTTTATTTTCTCATCACCCCCAGCAATAAACCATGATTTGCATGATCGTCACATGGGAGCGTGGATTGAGTCTTGCTTTTCTAAGCTGGGACCCACACACCTTCCTCAGTGTTTATACAGACTGATAGTCTTGAGCTTGTCTTCAGCTCAACCATCCTTTAAGTTAACAAAGTCATCATCTTTCACGATGGAACTGCAGACAAATCCCTGCTTCCTTATTTGCTAACAATGCTTCCCTGTTTTTGACATTAGCTGGAGTTGAGCTGCTTCTTTAGCGATGATTCACATATTATAAATATCAGCGTCTGCCTTGTTTCCTGCATTTCTTTCTCTTTGTTACTGCATCAAGACACATTTATTAAATGTGCATCATATGCTTTCCAGACCCTGTGTTAGGTAATGGGAATACAAAGATGAATAATAATTATAATTGTGTTACATAGTACAATAGTAAATGGTAATATTTATTGAGTACATACTATGTGCCAAACATTGCACTAAATACTTTACCTTGGTTATCTTGTTCAATCTGTCCATCCTTATCACTCTCACTTTACAGATGAGAAAATGAAAGCTTAGGGAGCTGAGGAGCCTGCTCAATAGCATAGCACTGGTGATCCACAGAGCTGGGATTTGAACCCTACCATCTGACTTCAGAGTTTTTTAAACGTCGAATACATTCTCTGTCTTTTCACAGCTCATTGCTCACAGTGTGTCCTGTGCAGCGGTCCTATCGAGTCCCATCAAGGACTGGTTGCCTTTCAGACATGCGTTACTACAGCTCTGCGGGCTACAGTCACCCGACACACAAACACGGTTAACAGCTGAGTGTTACTTACTTGGGAAAAAATTGCCTGAAAAAGCAAATGTTTCTCCTTTCTAAATGCTTTTCACCCATTTTCATCAACAGCTGATTATCTCCAGAGCCTGAACCATGGGAGAAATGGGGGACAAGGACCCCCTCTGACTTCCTTTGTCTTTCATGACCTCAGCAGGTTTGATGAGCTTGGGTTTGTCTAGGTTTCCGTGCAATTATACTTGAGTTGTGCCTTTTTGGGTAGGTTCTGCTTGGTGCTTTACGTCGGGAAGCACACGGTATCAGTTTGTCCCATGACTGCTAGTGTTGACTCCATGCATCTTACTAAAGTCATGTTCACCAGGTTTCTCTGGGGTAAAATGATCATTTTTCCTTTTGAAATTAACAGTTAGTCTCTGGGAAGATACTTTGAGACTGTGGAAATATTCTTTTCTCCATTAAACTTTCAACCAACAAATTCAGCATCCATCGATGATGCTAACCAGAATCAATTACAACTATCATGGTTGCAAAATGGTGATTTTCTTACTCTACTATTCTTTCTGCATTTACTCGCTGGCATTCTACTCTAAGCAAGTGTTTCCCCTGCTTCCCTATTTATTTATTTATAAATGTGTTTATTTATTTGGCATCAGTGTGGATTCATGGATTCCTATTATTTTAGTGTTCAAACTGTCTCAGATTTGGCCAGTGAGAGTCTCTTCAAGCTGGCTTTTCTTTTCTTTTGACATGATTCCATCATTTTTTGAGCACTTCCTTACTTTTCGATCTAATTAGATATTCCAGCTCATTCATCCTTGTACTTGCCCTGCCCTAGCTCTGGAATTAGGTATTTCTTCAAGAAGCCCCTCGGTTTCATTTAGGGATGTGATTTGAAACCAGGATCTGGGCAGTTGTCCAAAATCTTGATGGCACAGTGGAAAGCCCTTTGAACGAACTCCTCTCTGCTCACACGGTTCATCACTCCCCAAAGAATCAACACGGAATGGGTGTCTGGAGAGGTGTCTGGTTTCTTCTCATCCATTTTGTATACTTCTTTTATCCACACCATACCTGCCAGTCCCTGCCTTTCAGCCCATACAATAACAGGGCTGGGTAACTTTCATGCAGGCGTGGGGAAGCATTATCCTGCTAACCCTAACCCTAGCTCTTGGGGAAACACAGGGACCATCTCTGAGGGGAAGACTAGCCAGACCTCTTGTGTTTCTTTTTGAATATAGGCCCTTATGAGTATCCTCTGTCTCCAGATCTTCTAAAGGAGATTTAAATGATGCTGCCTTACCCTGCTGGTGGCATAGTGGGACTCTGCCAGGGCTGACTGACAGTCCTACTCCATGGTACCAGCTCTCAGGCCCCTTGGCACTCCCTCCAGCTCAAGCCGCTGAACACAGTGCTGCACATGAAGAAGCCACTGTCTTCATCTCCTTCACCCTCACCTGTACCTTCCTTCCCAGCTCTGGCATGAATGCCCAGGACATTCTCTGCATCAAGTTGTCACATTCACAGAAAGCCAGCCACAGACCGAAGGGAATGAGCCTCACAGCAATATCCTCATTCCCCAAGGGAATAATCTGCAAGTCTGCCTTCTCTCCTTTCTGGTATTAAATCGATCCATGCCCTGAGTGAGCAGGAGATAGAGGCCCAGTACTGGCGTTTTTGGCAGTAGAAGCTCCTTCCCTCCTGGCAGGGCCTCCCTACATAGTGGAGGTTGGGCAAGAGATGCACATTATAAATTGCAGGTGGGATAGATTTTAATGAACATGAAAATGATGAAGCTTATTGTGGCATTTGTCTTTTTCACTTCCAAATCTACCGTAAAGAAAAACATATTTATAACCAGACAGCTCAGAGGATGCAAATATTGTAGAAACTTGTTCCTTACCAGAATTCTGTCATCTTCTTTTTTTAGAATCTATTAATATGTTAGAGTATTTTATTTAGGGCAAAGTGAATCATCTCTTTCCTATATTATTTTCATTCTGATTTAAAAAATCAAATAAATAAAATAACAAAAGTAAGGTACCCACAAATTCCCTTCTCCCTTTCTGCCTCCAGGTTAAGTGTTCTGTCTTTTATCATGTCAATAGAAGAAAAATAGAAACATGTCGAGCATGTGTCTGATATTGCAGAGCTCACTGAAGTCCACTATGTGTTTAAAATGCAGCAATATGTGGAGACACTTAAGCAAACTGTGGTAACAGAGCCCTTTTCTCTCCCCACCTCCCCACTCAACATAACTTTCCTTTCTGCCAAGAAGTTTTTTGACAGTTTTTAAAAGGTTCAATCTATTAAAAATGTTATAGAACAAATGGTTTTCCAATTGTCTTGACTGGGGGCACTGACTTAAGCCACAGAAGGAATGGCTGCAGAAGTCAGAATGTCTCATTTATTTACGTAGAGGATTGTTGTTAAATAGTCGAACACTACTCTAGAGAATAGTTTGTGTAAAGTTCATAAAAAGGGAGTTAGATACAAAAATAAATGGGATAAAATTGTTTATTTTAAACAAAGGCCGTTCAAAGTGACAAGATGAGTTTCCAGCGCCCCTTGTGTTCTAAAATGCCTCATTTCCCTCTTTCCGTGATTGTTGATGACACTGGTGTGCCTGGGGGCAGTGCAGAGGACTTTATTAAAAGCGGCACAACCACCCGCTTTTCCCTTGTGGTCTATGTTTCTGACACGACATTCCTTTCATCTAGTTTTGTTTCCAAAATATGTGTATGCAGATATCCAGGGTACACACCAAATATTGCTTTTAAAATAGCCATCCACCAAATTTTAATCCATACTTCTGCATTTGTGTTTTCTTTTCTCCTCACTCTAGAACAAGAAACTCCTTTACGAGAAGATGAAAGGACAGAGACGAAAGCGAAGGGTAACGTGCGGCTGGCCGGGTTGTGGTTGGCATGCTTGGAGCTTTCTGAGTGGGGCCATTGACAAGCTGGAACCCTCACTCGTTGCAAAGTGGCAGAGTGGTCCTGGTGATGAGGGCCACGCCCAGGAAGTCTGCCCTTGTTTCTGCAATGGTTTCCCCAAGCTTTAGCACATGATTTTTAGTGAAAGGCTCAGTTTTGTGGTGATTCTATCACCTCCATTCCATTCAGGAAATGTGTATTGCACCCCTCCCACTGTGCGGGACAGGCAGGGTGTACGTGAGGCGGTATGTCTGTCCTCCAAGGGTCTGCAGGCCAGTGAGGGAAACTGATCACACATCTGCACCAATTACATAAAGACACAGGAGAGGAACAGGGAAGTGCTGAATGACATGCTCTAGACAGTAATTTTGAAGGGATGTGGGAGCAAAAGATCAACAAATCTCATTTCTCCTACATATCTTTTTCCTTGGCCTGGCCAGATTGATGTAAAATCCAGTAGATCTATAATATTCGCTTGCTGACTGTTGAATTTACTGCAGGCTTAGTTTTTAACCATCCCGGGGCTGCCTAAGGTGGGAACTTGGTCTAGGTATTCCACATTTAGCTACTTCATCTACGGTGTTGCTCATGTAAAACGCAATGTCGAATTTGCTTTGGGTTTCTGATGCATTTATAGAGACTTAATAAATGATCCAGGTCCATCCTACTAATGCACCGGAAGGGCCTGGCCACCTGCCTCTTTTGCCAGTCAGGTAGAGGGGGAAGAAAACCTGTTAGTAAAGTGCTATGAGACAGTAACCATTTTAGTTAAAATATACAAATCTAACCATAAACCCGGGGCCACTGAGTGTTTATTCAGAAGAGCAAGTGGCTGGGTCCTCACAACATTTGGGAAGCTAGACAGTGGTAATTGCGACCATTCCAAATAGTTTTGCCAAATCCAGCCAGGGAGTGTTTTAAGAGGCGTGGATTTTCTGGCCTCAGCATTGGTCCTCAGGCCTCCGCAAGAGAGGGTTCCAAGAGAAGGTTCTGCCTGACAAAACACAGAAGACCCATGGGCCAATTTTCTATGCAAGAAGTAGAAAATTTTTACATCTGGAAATAAATCTTCTTTTTGGGGAGAGTTAACGGAGTTATTAGGAGTTTTTCTCGGTGATTACAGCTTCCAATAGCAGTTGGTGACAGGAAGGGTCTGAAGGGTATAATGTGGTCTTGAGAGAACATCAAGAAATTCTATTCTAAGAGCTCAGAATACACATAATTTACCAATAGGGTGGCTTGAATATCTCCCCAAGGCACAACAAGAACATTTCCAAATAAGATCAATGACTGACCCAAAATGAATAACTTAGCATGAAGCTTTAATTGAGTCTCTACTTCCTGGCCCACTATTCCTTCTGCCCTGACTCAGTGAATGACCATGGGTCAAGATTTAGGTCATTTTTCCATGAGACCAGTGATTGCCAAAACTCCGAATTTTGGCTAAGACACATGTTATAAAAAGATTTTACTTTAGCCTCAGCTTCCTCCACGTAGGAAAGGCTTAGAATTTAGGAAAAGAAGGGTCACTTTGACCCAGAAATATCAAATTCTTCCTATTCTCTGGTATCTAAAAAGACTCATTGTCATGCCATTAAACCATGGGCCTCTCTGGAGTGAGTTTCCCCCGCCAATCCCAAATCATAAGGCCTCAGATACGGTGTTCCCATCTTGACTGGAGACCTTACCCACACCCTCCAGTGCATGAATCATATAAAGAAATTATGTACCTGCTTTTTTGAAAAATCAAGTCTTCCTCCAATGAAGCTCAGCATCTGCTGTGGGTTCCAGAGGACATCAAAAGCAAGGATCCAGACCCAGTTGTTCTTCTAGTTGGGAAATGGAAATAACGTTCTCTGTTTGACCTACTCAGTTTCTTGCCCAAGTGAGAAGATGAATATACAAATGCCTTGAGTTATTCAGAGCATAATTAAAGCCAACACTTACTATTATCACTCCTAAGTGTTGGATTCAATACTAATAGTAAACATTTATCAAAAAAGTTCATGTAATTGCTCCTTTTTCTTTCTCATTAATTTTCTTCTCTTCCCCTCTAACCTCTAGCATTTTCTAGGTCTGTGAAGTAGGACTTTCTCACAAGAAAGTTCCTTACCAGGAGGGATTTTCCCCAAAGTTTCAACCAAGCCTCAAGTGGTTTTGTAAGATTTTCTATATTTGCTCAAATCCAACTGAATTCCTAGTTTCTTCACAAATAAAAGGTCAATTTACCTTTAAATTCCTGTAAATTTTTCAACTCTTAAGCTGTAGCTTGTTAATATTTGAGATCTTATCTAAATAGTTTATCAACTTTTTAATCTCATTTTTATAAACAACATCTCATATCCTCTTTTAACATAATAGAATTTTTACAATATGTTATTACTCAAAAATAAAATGTTTGTGATATTGAATATAATTTTTCAATCCACACTTGTTCTACTTACCCAAAGATTCTGATACGATCCTCTGGGGTTAGGCCAGACCATTCTAGTTGACAAAAGAATTTTCATTATTTTAAATATTTTAAAGATGATTTCCCAGCAATGTGCTATCTTTTTGTGACATGTCACTTTTCAGATATGTATATGAGGACACTTCTCACTTTGTAACTCTCACCTTGTTTGTGATACATTTTTGCAGAGTGAGTTAGACCCTTCATGATTTGCACTTTACCAGTCAAGATGGGGAAGGATATTTACAAACAGTACACTCAGGTTTCATTCCTTTTCTTTTGGAGAATGTCTGCTCACCTTTCAAAAGAGTCCTGGCAGGCCATGTCCGATGGGCACGAGAGAGCCACCATGAACTGCCTCCATTTGTTCATGGGAACTTAGCGTGCAACAGAATTGCTGGTCATTTGCAACTACAGCTTCTTTCTTATATTTTTTGTTATGTCATTGGAAGGCAACTTTAGTAAAAATCTTCCAAAACTTCTGAATTTTTTTCTGCTTGCCAAGACTATTTTGCAAAGCTTCAATTACTAGTTCAAATCTAAACCTCAAAAAATAGATAAGTATTAGAGAAGGAATGGAAAAACCTTTACTCATTCAAAATACCAACAGATGAAAGAGGTTTTAAGAGTGTGGAGTCTTAAGTCAAAAACAAAGAGACTTCCTGGTAACTTCCTTCTTTTCTTCATCTTTTGAATTTGACTTAGGGAAGGGTAAATGATTGCTAGGGCCCGTGATAAATTCTTTTGGTGGAATACTGGCATGGAGGAGTCAGTCACAGCAACAGGATGATCTGTGACCATTCCCCAGATGCTGACTCCAACTCGGCCCTACTCTGCCTTCTTTAGAACATTCTTCTTGTAAAATAATTTAATGCGTTTCAGATTCTCTCCCCCACCTAAATAGGGCCATAGAATAACAATTCTCTTTCATATGGGGTTTGGTATCTAAGTCAGTAGCTAGAGCTTATGAGTTAGTTCACTTCAAATCTTTCCACCAAAAATAATAATTAAAAAAAAAAACCTACATTGCATCTGATAAAGAACTCTACAGTTGTGTGAAAAACACAATTAGAGACATCTATCAGTCAGACAACGGTTCATAGTCACTGAGGTATCTGGAGTAATCATTTGGTAGGCGGTAGGTACCACTGTTATCTTGTTGTTAACCCAATAGGCCAGACACAATTTTCATCCACTTCTTTTCTAGGCTGCTGGTATCTGATGTTCACATATAATACCAAGCCATATTTTTTTTCAGAGTGTCAATCCATACCTACAAGGACAGAGACTGGACAATGTTGTTGCAAAGAAGTCTGTCCCTCATTTTTCAGATGAAGATAAGGACCCAGAGTAAAGAGAAGATGCCAGATGGAAGCTCACACCACCTGTTAGGCTTCCGTATTGCTTCTGTGCACATGTTATCAGAGCTCTCAGAAAGGGCAGCATGTTTCTTATGTAGATAATTATGGATGAAAAGCAGCTGTATTTTGGTAGTGTGTTGCCCTTCACTCTGATGGCTCTGCTTTCTGCTAAATTAAAATAAGAGCGTTTTTGTTTTTTTCAATGTGGATATGCAATGAGCACTAAAATTAAAATGTGTATGTCAACAACAATAAAAAGCAAGACTGTGAAATGCTCAGATTTCTTGCAGTTATTTTAAACTGATGTTTGGAGCTGTACTGATTCGGCCAAGTCTATAAAAAGCTGGCATTTGATTTTGATTATGTAGTTCAGCCCTTGGGCGTTGTTACACACCAATAAAGAGGGAGGTACTCAAGAGGAAGAGCTAACACATTTCACTTGGCTGCATCTTAATAAATATGTATGCAAGAATTGGCATAGGAAGTCTCTTCATTTAAAACATTATAAAAACAATTTGTTTAATAGAACAACCTTATCAACATACATGATCTTATCAGATCCTTACAATAATGCTGTTACTAAATGGGGCCAGTATTATCCCCATTTTACAGATGGTAGAACTGAGGAGTGTTCAACACTCCATTGGAAACATTCGGCAAAATCCAAAATGAGGAGACTCCACGGGGCAAGTAACCTAGCTTTTGTCAACAAATAAATGGCAGGGGCAAAAAGGCAGGGAACTGTTACAGATGTTAAAAGACTTAAGAGAGGTATGAACCAAATACGATGTGTGTATGGGTCTTATTTGTATCCTGACTCAAATCAAATTAAGAAAAACATTGATTAGACAACTGGGGAGATTTGAATAGTGACTGGATACTTGGTACTATTTAAGTGTTACATAATACTACGGCTATATATTTTTAAAAGAGCCTTTATCTCTTAGGGATAAATATTGAATTATTTACAGACAAAATGATACAATGTCTTGGATTTGCTTTAAAATAATACAGTGGTAGTGATGGGTGTAGGGGAGGGAGGGAATTAGGAATACAGATTGATAGAGACTGGCCATACCTTGATAATTATAATTGTTGAAGCTGGGTCTTGGGAACATGGGAGCTCATTGTTCTTCTATTTCTATCTTTGTGTATATTTGAAATTTTCCACAATTAAAGGTTAAGAAGTAAGAGTAGATCATGGCCTAGAAATAGCAATGCAGGACAAAGTAGGAAGCTTTACTGGATAAGGTTGGAGAAAATGAGAGGAAGCAAAAAGGGCCATCAGTAAAGAGAGTTTTCCCAGGGCACTGTCGAAGGAAGTAGCAGCCAAGGCCATGGGAGAGAAAATCTGGTTGGTGGGGGTGAGTGGACAATTGGAGGGTGAGGGGTCAGAGTGGCCGGGAGGAGAAGGGGTTTTCATGAAAAAAGGAAAAAATCTTGGAGATAGTAGAAAAGGTGGATCTCCACCAGGCTGATAGAGTCAGAATGACCCTTTCTGGGTGGAACCTGCACCACAGGGCAGGGTCATTACCTCCCGTCCCAGTCTATCAGCCTTTCCACAGTGCTCCAGCCCAGGGTCTTTGAAACCAGGAAGGTGTTTGTTGTCACCCTGGAGACACGTGGAGAAGAAAAGAAAAGCCTGATGGGCGCGGTAGCCAGAATGTAAGCACCAGGTGCCAGCGCCACAGCCATGACCCTGACTGGATTCCCACGTGAGCACAGCCAGCGGGAGGCCATCCCCACTCCAGAACTTGCAGCGTGACAAGGAGTCTACAATGGGGGTCACTCTGGAAGTGAGTCTCCTCTGTTCTTGCTTCTGGGAGAGGAGAGAGAGAAAAATAGTTGTTGAGTATTTTCTACAGTGGCCTACAAAGTGAGCCACATGCCAGGTCACCAGGCTGAATCTCCTAGGGATGGCTCTTCAAATGTATTTGCACCCAATGATGCAAAATATTCCAGGACGCACCTGGGATTCCTGAAAGGACCAAGTTTGAAGTGTTTCTGCCAGGGAGTTGGGCCTGCCTGGGTTGGGCAGCTACCTGGAGGTGACATGATCTTGGAAAACTGGAGTTGTCCACTTGATCTACAGTCCCACACTCTGCCACCCAGCAAGAAACGCAGGACCATTCACCCCACACCTCCCAAGCTTCCTGGGATAGAATTCTATTCCTGTGGCAAGCCCGCAAGGAGGAACCTTTTCCTACTTCCTCAGCTACAAAGGCGCCAGAAATACCCTTTCTTCTCCTCTTTCCTTTGAAATCTCTCAGAGATATTAAGCTTCACTGAGACATGTCACAGATATCAGCCATGGCCACAGGCTTAGGGCTGGGGGAACAGAAGTCTCCAGGTCCTCTATCTGCCACAGAATCAAACAGTGATCACTAAGGTGCCATTACATTGGCCCAGAGGGACAGGGGAGCCAGGAAAAAGGGAATATTTATTTAAAATAACTACATTGTCAGCTAGAGGAACTCAGTCCTCCTGGGAGGACTGTGTGCGTAGTGGGGTGGGATATGGTGGGAGGAAGGCGTGGTTGATCACTATGCCTACTGTTTGGCTGGTGGGAATGAACAGAGGAGGAAGTGAGAAGGTACAGTAGAGGTGTAGGCGGAACATGGTTGAGAAGCACTATTTGTGGGGGTTCTTTATGAAATGACTTGCAGAAAATACTGATCCGAGTGTAATGTGGGGAGGGGGCGCTATTAAGAGATGGGAAGGAAGCAGCAGTGGAATGAACCACAGATCCAATGCAGGGTGCTCAGAGGAGCCCGTGCGCATGTGTTGGCGGGACGGTGCGGAGCCCACTGGAATGACACATAAAGACAGTAGGGACCTAGGATGCTGAGTGGGGCTAGGGCTGTGCAGGAGGCTGTAGCTCTCTTCAGAGCCCAGTTAATTCCGCACCTTCAAAAGGCCCCACTTCTGGACTCTAGCAATCTCATTATTACCACAAAACTAAATAGACACTGCCCCTCCTCTGACACCCAAGAACTACAGCCTTGTTTAGCCAAACCTCACCTGGAGCCCTTTTCCAGTGATGGAGCCAGGAGTCAGCAAACCTGGTTTGGGGGAAGACTATGCGGCAGAGTATCTGAGCTGCAAGGGCACCAGGGTCTCCCTGGCAGGTAGTCCCGAATCTCCCTCTTCAGAGCCCTCCAAACACTGTCTAAGAACCCCAAGGTACTTCGGCAGTCTGAAGAGCAGGGCTGAGGGAAATTACTGGAGTCTGGTCAGTCACTACTGGACTTCTTGCTCCCACACAGCCCTGCTGTTGGAGCTTGGTCTCAGGTGACGCCTGGACCCTTACCTAGTGAGATGCCAGACGCAGACCCTGGAGCAGCTCGCGTGGGGCTCCATGCTTGGGGTATGGAGCTGAGGTGCTCCCAGTTCACAGTCACAGGACAATCCAGCTCCGGGAGCATGTGGAGCTGCTTCAGCACATGCCACCTCCTCCTGTCGCCCTTCTCCCCAAGGTCCAGCAGGCAGCTTTTTCAGAGCCTCTCCAAAGCAGACTGGGTCCCAGGACAATGGGATCTTACCATGCTACACTCACACAGTCAAAAGGAGGCGGTGGCCTTTCCTCCAGGATGGCTCTTCATTTCGTCTCTGCTCCAGATGGTCTCCCCATAAACACAGGGGATGCTGGCATTGAAGGAGCCTTTCTTTGGGCACTCAGTTTCATCTCTGCAGAGGCCCTCCCTGCAATGAACAGGAGGACGGCCGAGCAGCTCTCTCAGGTTCTGTGGTGCAGTCACAAACATTTCATGAGTCAGGCGTGCCAGGCAGGGAGACAGAAATGATCTGTGGGCCTAAGGTGCTCACAGTGTGGCGAGGCTGATAGGGTGACAGGAGTTGCCCCATGGCAGGGACTGTGGGGTATGATGAGGAACAAAAGAGGGGCAGCTTAACCACAGCGGGTGGATCCGGAAAGGAAGCCAAAAGGCCACCCGGAGCTGAGTCTGGAAGGAGTTTTTCAAAGCCGGGAGTGCAAACGGAAGGCAGAATATTTCAGGCAAAGGAATGTATGTGCAAAGTCGTAGTGAGAGAGACAATGACGTGTGTGGGAGTCCAGTTTGGTCATAGTTTAAGGGGGAACATGTAGGGGAAAGCTAAGGAGCAAGCCTCGTAAACTAGGCAAAGATTGTGTCATGTGGTCATACCAGAGTGTGGGTTTTATCCTGAGAGAGATGGGAGCTCCTAGGGGATTTCATAAAGGGTAGGGGCATTATCAAGTTCATATTTTAGAAAGATCGCTGGTGACAGTGTGCAGACCAGGCCAAAGGCTGTTCAAGTTTATAATCTAGACAAGACAGAACAGGAGGAAGTGGGCAAGAGAAATAGAAATACTGGTTTCAGAGCACATAGAAATTCCAGGCTTTAGAGCCCTGGGAGCTGTTTGTAAAGCTAGGTGGACTCAGTGCTGGGCATGTGGGTATGTGTAATCCATCTCATTATTTCAGAACATTTACGGTTAACTCTAGGAGAATACGGACTCCAACATATCAGGTAGATCTACCTTCCAGAAACTTTCACCTAGAAATAATAAAGTCAAGTCAAAAGTCGCTCTTCCCCCACATCAGGTAGCGCTGACTACTCTCTCATCACCCTCGTCCGTGGGCTCTCACGCATACTTGCATACAGTCCCTGTAACGGGGCATAATAACAAGCATTACTATATTTAGAGCAGGTTCTATAGATGTTCTGTAATCCTCCCTCCCTACATGTTGTACATGAAGCAATTGAGACTGAGAGGTTATATTACTTAGCCAAGACTCCACAGCTAGTAAGTGGCAGAGTTGGAACTTGAATTTAGGTCTCTGGAACTCCACAGGTGACACTCTCCCATGCACCACACCACTTACCCAACACTTATTTGCTTATTGTGTGTCTGTCACATTCTACGGGTTATAAGCTCCTTCAGGACTTAGACTGTGTCTCATTTTTCTTTTAGTCCTGATATCTTACATAGGGCCTGACAAAGGCAGTAACTGTTGACTGAGTGAATGAGCATTATGGAACATTTTAAAGAAGCCATAAAAGGTTAA
Organism: Avahi laniger; assembly: GCA_963575035.1. Classification (NCBI taxonomy): domain Eukaryota; kingdom Metazoa; phylum Chordata; class Mammalia; order Primates; family Indriidae; genus Avahi; species Avahi laniger. The sequence goes on along the minus strand of CAUYSK010056664.1, from coordinate 21,726 downwards.
TCATCTTAGACTATGTGTAAAGAGGGAGACGTGGCATCGCTTCTCACTTTGGTGGGGTTTGAAGATAGACTTTAAGTTGTATATATGATTCTCAGGTCTTTTTTAGAATCAGGCAGTAGACCTACCCCCTTCTCCCCCTTCTCTCCGGAGTCACTGCACAAATGTGGGCAGTTCAGAAAATGTCAAGGCGCAGAGTTCCTGCCAAATACCTCACTTTGCTGCACATCAAGGATGGCCACCCATGACTCATTTGTTAGCGAGATAGATGAGATCAGTGTGTCGGTCCTGCTCACCACGAGGGCAGCCACAGTCTTGGATTCTTCTGCAGGTTTGCATCAACCAGTGCTTCTCTGACCATGGGGCAGCCACGTGGGCAGCACAGAGGGCGTATGCCAGCCCTTGACTAATATCGAGCGCTATGGCAATAGCCTTGGGAATTAGAACAGAAAGATTTTGGAAAACGTTGGCCAATTGATGGGGAGCTTGCTTGGAGGCTGGGAGAATCCCAAGGAGTCAGGGGAGTGGCTAAGCATACCTCAAAAGCAGCTCTGGGACATTATTTATGAAATCTATGGAAAGCGAGACCTACTTAGCCGGGAGTATATCTTGAGAAAGTAACATTCCCTGAAGTTTCCTGAGGCTTGGATTTTACCACTGGCCTAGGCCTGGCAGGATTTATGGGTGCTTGATTTTCACATACTTGACTTCCTATATTTAAAGGAATAGAGAGACTTTACCAAGATTCTGTGGCTGTCAGACTGCTCTCCCAAAACAGTTTGTTGACTTAATTGTAGATGAATCAGAAACATGTGTATCAAATTTCCTTTTAAAATGCAGACGGGTTTGGCAATTAAAAGGAAATGTAGCTGAGTGTAGTGGCTCACGTCTGTAATCCCAGCACTTTGGGAGGCTGAGGCAGAAGGATTGCTTGAGCCCAGGAGTTCAAGACCACCTTGGGAAATACAGTGAGATCCTGTCTCTACTAAAAAAAAAAAAAAAAGCCACGCTTTGTGGTGCACGCCTGTACTCCTAGCTACTTGGGAGGCAGAGGCGGAAGGATCAGTTGAGTTCAGGAGTTCTAGGCTACAGTGAGCTATGATTGTACCAGTGCACTCCAGCCTGGGCAACAAAATGAGACCCTGTCTCCAAACAAGAAAAAAAGAAAATGTGTAGAATATAACAGATTTGATGGGCAGAAAGCCCTGTGGGAAGGCACGGGCCACTGAAAATTATCATAACTATATAGTGAAAGAAAACCTGATTGCTAATGGGCACAGAGGAATCTATGAAGAAAGCTGGCAAGAGATTTGTGGATGTTACACCCTGACTTCTGAAGATCATAAGCAAGGCAAGGTGTCTGCGACGATTCTTAGAGAGACATATCTTTGAATTTGGGTTTAAAAACATATTAACTTATAAGTCATAAAGAATCTTTTAGAAAAGAATTGTCATAGAATGGGCTGAGATAAACAGACCTAAGAGCCCATCCCAATAGACTGAGTGTTTACTGTCTGAGGAATTTAATGTGGAGTAGAACTTGTTGATAATCCATTCCTCCCAACAGAAACCAAAACTATATACACAGGAAACAAAAATATTTGCAATAGCTTTTAGCAGGAGCAACCGACACCTAAGGAGTGTGAAACATCTTAATAAAGCCCATTTGGTAATTTTAGTCATTTCCCTACAAGCAGAACATCACATGGCTTTTTCATCTTTTGGTGTGTCTTTCCTTGGTAGGGCTCCTCACAATACCATCATTATACCACGTATTTATTCACTGAGCAGTCACTCATCAAGGACCTCTTCTAGGTGCCAAATATCGAACTATGCTCTGGGATTGAGAATTCTTATACAAAAATGTGTAAGATATAGGCTCCTCCCTTACATAGCTTCTAGCATGTTTGCAAAAATAAATCCTCAGCTATTTGTACATTATTATTACATACTTGATCTCATACCATCACAGTTTAACAAAGTAGTTAGGCATAAAACCCTGTAATTAGATTTGTGTTTGACCCTGGATTCTGCAACTTAAAAACTGTGCAACCATAAGCAAGTATATTAATTCTCTCTCACTACACTTTAATACTTTCATCTAATCCATAGGAAAGGCAAATCATCAAATTGATTCCCTGCAATACAGCACCTGTATTAAATCTTGATTTGGATGCCAAATTCAGAATTGTCAGATTTCAATGCAAGAAACAAATTCTTACTCTGGATATTTTCCAGATGAAAAGGATTTAATACAGGGAATTATGTGCTTACAAAATTATTTAAAGATGTGTAGAAGCATGAGGCAGGGATCCACGGCTGGGCTTCCCCAGTTCAAGGTCACCAGCATAGCTGGAATCCAGCGGTCCTGATGTAGTGACTGGTGTCACTGCCACCACTGCACCACAACAACTGATGCATTGACACCCCCAAAGCCATTGTCTTGACACGGGAATGATGAGTTTGCCTGCAGCTACCATCTCTCATAGCAAAAACAGCAGCAGAAAAATAGTTTTTTTTCTCTTTTATCCAACTTCAAAATTTTATGGGAGTGCATTTATTTGGTGTTCCAGTTTGCTTCCAGAATCCTACCTGCCAGGGAGTAAGGTATCATCCATATTTTCTATAGAAGGGTAGCCAAAGCACAGGTAAGTTGAATGATCTGTCTAAAGTCAAAGTAGAGCCCCGTCGAACTGCTCTTGGTTTAGCCGTCAATTTGTGTCTTATAATAACTCCAAAGGAGAAAAGTATAATCGTAGGATTTTAGAAACTATTCTTTCCAGCCTCCTTGTTTGATAAAATAAGAGTGTTCTAAAAAAAAATGAGTAATTGCAGCAAAGATGTAAATCAAAATCAAGTTTTATCATTAGGATTGACATAGGAACCATCATCCTGACACACACTCCAGATGTACAATAGTATGAATGAAATAGCTGAAGATTTTTTCACTATGCTTTGACTTTTTTGTTTTTGTTGTGGGTTTTTGGATTGAGATATTAGTTTATTTATGCTCCACAGCTTTTGGAAGATTTCAGTTTAGATAATGCTATCTTAGAGTGTCTGATGGGGAATCATGTGTCATATTTAGATGGCACCAGTTATCTAAGGAGGTCGAATTACTATGCAATTAGTCGATCATACCCAAGAATACTCTGAGACAAGCTGGCACAGGAGAGAGGGAGGTATTTTCATTGTGACAGCAGATGAACTTAGGGAGTGACAGGGGCTAATGGAGGAGCCAGAAAGAGAATGGAGAGATGTCCCAACACTATTTCCCCTCTCCCTACCAACAACCCATGAAAAATTTTCCAAATCAGATCACTTTTTACATATGCCCTGACTGTTGATTCATCAAAGCTGTCTTCAATAGATTTACAACTCAAACCACATTGCAGCATTTTTTTAAGTAAAGGGGAGGATTGAAAATGTAAATATAGTATTTCTTCTATTTTTGCAAATGGATGTGTTTGATATCAAACATTATCAGCAGGTAATACTATTACTCTGTTTGCAAATATGCTCAGATCAACTGGGCACACAACCAAGACCTGTAACATTCCTGAATGAAGTACAATCACATGCTTTCTTGTGTAATTTGCCTTCTTCCCTCACATCATAAGAGAAAGAGCTTTTTCTGAATATGTTTTATGAACACTAAACAGAGTAAACAGCTTTTTCAAGAGGCCGAAGGGTTTTCCTGATTCCTTGTGGATGCCTACAAGAGTATTTCTTTTTAAGTTAAAGCAATTTACAAATTCTTCCTGCTAGATCAATTTACATATTTTTAACACCACTATTTTTATTAAGTAAGTTTTCTTTTTCAAAATTCATTTCACTTGTCCCAACCTTTCTGTGATTCTTAGGAGAAAAGAAGCAGAGTTCATTTGAAACACACTTGTTTATGATGGATGAAACCACAAACTTTTTGTGATGTTAACCCACTCACAGAAAGAGATTCTGAACTTCAGAGTACTTTGTGTTTGGAGAGAAGGCTCACCAAGGAGAATGGGCTCATTTCAATTCAATATATTATAGGAAGGAAAAGATCAAGGAAGAGCTGGTCTTAAAACTGTCAAAATATGAGAATTTGATGGGAAGAAAGAAGGAAAACAGAGCAGTTGGAAATGCAAAGATAAAAGAGCTGGATCCAGACATGTCTATATAATTTCCCAAAAATGGAAAATTGTACTGGCAATTTGGAAAGAGATATCGAAAAACAATATGCATTAAATGTTGAGCGTTTCTTCCAGCAATGAACTTGGAACGCTCTTGTAACACATGGTATAATGGTCTTGTGATTCATCTACATATGGCCTTATCCTTGGTGACTGATGAAGGAAGAAACCAAGTTTCATAAGGAATTAAACACAGAAGATAAGTATTTTTTTCAGAAAAAAACTCTGGTAAGTGTCTAGGTCATCAGTAGAATATTAACTAACTCAGCCAATTAAATTCACATTGGGGATAGATCACACATGTGATTTTTAAAAATTATTCAAAAATTCTGTGACAACCCTGTTTTCCTAATAGTCCAAGAGTTGACTGCTTTAAAGCTTCTTGGGTAGTTGGTGGTTGAGCTTAGGTGCAAATAGAATTCTTTCCACTATACCAGCCATCCCCAAACCTGGCTGCTTATCCAAATCATCCAGAGAATTTTGTCAAAATACGGATTCTTGGGCCCCAGCCCAGGAGATTCTGATGCAGTACACTAGAGCAAGCTCTGCGAATCAATTTTTTTTTTTCAAGTTTCTTCAGTGACTCTGATACACAGTCAATTTGGGAAAACATTGCGCACAATTGCAGCCAGAGATGGCGTGAGAATGGGCAAGGCTAAGGGCCCAGGAGGGAAGGGGTACGATATGGGAACTCCACTGTTTATGAGCAGTCTGCTAAACTACACCCAGCCATAATGAATCTCACAAAATTCTGCCAGATCTGGAAAACATGCTTTGGCTTCACCTGAATTTATTTCTAAGACCTTCCTAATCAACCCGTCTCCTCCCAGATGGCTCTTCCAAACCACAGGAGAACGATGCTTTCAGAGCCTCACAACCATGATAAAGTGCTATTTCCACAACCTTTTTTCTCAAGATGAATTATGATGAGATAGTCCTTCATCAATAAATAGCAAAGGAAAAAACATTTTAGAACTACAGATGCCCTTCTGTAGTAATTGGTTAGTTAACTTGACCCTGTTTCAAAAGTGTAAAAACATAATTAAAATCAGTGGCAAAATGTTCATTGTTCCTGGCCGCAGACTCTACCATCTTTTCTCTTATTCAATGTTACTTTCTTTCATTGTAACCTATTTCAACAGGCTAAGAAAACTAAAATATCTTTCTACAACACATCTTTCAGGGTTCCCAGAAACACAAGGCAGTAGTACATTATTTATTTCTCATGAAACCTTACCGTGATATTTTTAGCAGAGTGGGTGCTGTCCTATCTGACAGGCCATAAAACTTACTCCTTGGGAGTCTGAAGAATGTTATCTCGTGATTGGTTTTACAAGGACAACTTATTGGGGTGCAGCTGACATTCCCAGAGCGAATCTGTGTTCTCATTGCCATGGCGTTACCGAATGGGTGGGGCACACCCAGAACACAGGGATGTGCTCTCTGATTCCATAGCAAAACTAAGGACTGAGGCTCCACTGCAGGGCACCGATCCAGAGGCACTCAGCAAAGCAGGGCTAGAGTGAAGCTTGTAGGATGAAGGAGAAGGACAATGACTAGGTTTTTTATCTATTCAGTCAACACACGTTTGAGGGCATCTTCTGTACCCCACACTCGACGTAGAGGCTGGGAGGCAGCAAGACACACAGAGATGGTTCTTCCCCCACAGAACCTGCAGACATGTGAAGGAGACAGACGAAAACCTGGCAAATTAAAAAACCGAGTAATTTAAAAGTTTGGTAAGAGCTGGGAAGAAAGGGTGTTAGGCAAAGGAAGGACACAGCTGGTGTGTGAGTGCAGAAGCTCACCGCAGTGGCTGTGTCAGCGTTGGTGGCAGTGGGTTGGTCGGAGAGCAGTAAAGAAGCAACTGCCACCACCCAGGTGAGAAATGAAGGTGACCTGGAATGGGGTGGTGGCGGTGAAGAGGGCGGATGGCCTTGAGCTGGATACTGAACTGCCACCAGCAGCCACATTCTTAGTTCTTCTTCCCACGAGTGATGGGATGAAACAGAAGACTGAAGCGGAAATGACGAGGAGACCTGGAGCTCAGCTCAGCTCAGCCCGCACTAGAGCCACACTAGGGGCTGCAGGGATGAGCGGTGGACCACTTCCTGCACTCAAGGAGTCTGCGTTCCATGGAAGAAGTATACGTGTAAATACAGTAAAGTGAAAATACAGTATACGTGTAAATACAGTAAAGTGAAAATAGGACAAGAATCATAGAAAACGCTGAAGGGTCTGAGAAGGAGCTTTACATCAGAGTAGGGATTCAATAGGAAGAGACGAGGATGGGGAGTGCTGAGGTCGGGGAGCACCAGGAACAAAGGCACGGAAGTGGCAATCTGTGGGATGTGCTCAGGCCCCACTGGGTTTAAGTGTTGGACTTGCAGAAGGTTATCTGGGGACCCTCAGACAGGCATTGAACACTGGGGCCAGGAGTGGACGCTTGCTGCTTGGCCGCCTGCTCCTCCTGTGTCCTTTGCTATATTTGTGCAAATTAATGTCTGTCTCAAATATGTGGATCAAAAAGGAACTCTCCCTTTGCAATTCTTCTTCCTATTGGCAAGATTCTTTTCCCTAGAAAAGTGGAGAGCTCACATAGTAATAACTGCTATTAAAACAGACACCAAGGACTACAGAGCAAAAGGTTTGCTATGGAAAGCTGCTGTTTTCTGAAATCATTTGTTTTTCTTATTTACAGGGACCAATCCCCTCCCTTCCTCTTGCTCCCTCCTTCCCTCCGTCCCTGCTTTCCCTCCTTTCTTGGATGATTGGAAGCATCACAAGGGGCTCAGACTAGTGTCCTGATGTTTGCTTAAGCAGACCATTTGAGGTTTCTAGTGCCAAGAAGACAGCCACAATCCGTTCACGGACATCCATGGATCACTCTGGCTAGCAGAATAGCTGTTGCGCATATCATTATGATTTATTTTCAGAAAGTCTTTCTTCTTTGGCTTAATGTCCCTGTGACCAAGAATCGCACTTTACAGTCTTTATGATCCTTTCCTGTGCCCTACACTTACAACATGGTGGGCACTTGGCCAAGTGGACATGTGCCCTTGGGAGAGCCCGAGATGCCCTCACTGTTCAGGCTGATGCGGTGACCAGAATCACCAGAACTGCCCCCCAACCCCCGCACCTGGGAGACCCATGCAAGCTCGTCTGAAAGCTGGTATCTGAGGATACACTGCTACACTGTCCAGTCCAAAGTATGTCTGCTTTATTTTCTCTCTTTGTCACACACACAAGTAACACAGAGCGTAGAGACAAATGTTGCAGGCAAGGTTACCTAATCGCCTTGGAAATGTTTCCCTCCTACTGGCTATCTTTCAACAAAAGGAAGAATGTGGCTCGATGCTCATCTTGGAAATTTCCTTTCACATTCTGGATGTGAGTATAAAGGAATTTCTCTTACGATTGGTTTCTTCCTTCTCTGATCCTCTCTCCAAAGGCACCACATTTCTCTAGAGAGTATGTCCCAAATGCCTTATGTCCACAGAGCTCTCTGCAAACATTAATAGACAAATGGTTAGTTTATACAAAGCACACATGTATGGCTCTGACATAAGCAGTAAAGAGCCCACAGTTTACATTTTTTGTCTTTCTTTTAAAAAGGAATGAGAAATCATATTCCAGATGATCCAACTTTTTAAGCAAGGAAGGAAAGAAGTGGAGAAGGAATCAAGATTTAAAAGAGATTCAAATCTGGACCCTCTGTGAGCTGAGTGCAAATTGGCATACACGTTCACATTGATCTTTAGAAGAGAAAGCAGATCTGGAATTAGCTTTCCCACCTTCAGCTCCACGCCTCTCTGCCTTGAGCAGATCCCCCAAACACTGAACTTATTTATAAGCTCCTCGTTTAAAAAAATAGACTGATACAGTCACCAATAACAGTTATAATGACAATAAGGCAGGCATGAGTTTTATACAAAACCGTAAGAAGACAGGACACATCTGAGTTTTCAATGACCATGTGTTCAGAATTCTTTATAAGTAAAATCATGTGGTATCCAAATTCATATTTTTCATTTACATGTTCATATTTTACACAATCAAATATCTCGACAATACCAGCTATTGAGTTACTCAAATCACTTGGTATTCAGGGATGTTTTTTGTGGAGAAGGAGTGGTATTTGAATACCAGTACTAACACAGTATGGACTCTAATTCACAGCTTACAGTATAGGAGCTCAGTATAGGGGCGTGGGTTTCAGGAGCTGTGAATTATTCCTCTGCCTCATATAGCTGTGTGCCCTTGAGACAGTTACACAACCTCTCTGGATGTCAGCTTCCTCATCTTTAAAAAAGAACAAATAATAGTAGCAACTTCATAAGATTGTTATGGCAATTAAATTAGATAACATATATAAAGTCTAGTGTTTGGTACACATTAAGTAGTTAATAAAAGACAATTTTAAGACATACATGTATGTACACACACGCTCTTAGTCCCACAAAAGAAAATAGTTAAAAATGTTATAGTACATTATTGATACAAAGGAATATTATGCAACTGTTAAAATGGTATTTTTGAAGACTTTTAATAATATCTTGAAAAAATATTTGCAATATTAAGTTAAATTAAAAAGTGAAAAAAGCATTATATTAAATACAGAGTCCTACTTCTCTCTCTCTCTTTCTCTCTCTCACAGACACACACTTTATATAACTAGAAGGAAAGCTATACATTTATATACATCGTGTGTGTGTAAACAGTGTTTGGGAATTGTGGAATTATGGGAAATTTTATATTTTCATTTTATTTTTCTCTATTTCCAAGTTTTCTCTGATGAATGTATAATATTTTACAATAATTTTATGTTATAAAATCTTTTATAAGATGTAATAAATTAGTACAATTGACTTATTAGGACAGCTACAGCAAGAGCAAAGTCACATGTATGCTTCCATGCCTTAAAAAATGGACAGAAAGTGAAAAGGTAAATACTAAAACATGGCTTCTAGTAAATAGCATAAATCTCAAAGGAACAAAGACTGGAAATGAACTAAATAAATCAAAAGTAAAAAAAATAAATAAATAAGGAGTGAGGCAGCCAAAGACAATGGGGTAAAACCCAGGGATCTCCAGTAAAGAGCTTTCAACAGATCTTCTCCAAGGCATTAGCATTTTAAAATTGCAGTAGAATGAGCTTTTCTTGGAAATGACACCTAAAAAAGGCTTAGGAAATTAAGAACAAGAGCAGTTTAAGCTATAAGGCAAAGCAGAAAATCAAAAACTGAATAGAGTCCCATCAAAATTTTTCCAAGAGTGAGGTCGTGTCAAAACGCCTAAAACAAATACATACAGTAGAAACATTTCAGACTTAGCAGGAGTCCCGCTGTCTGCAAAGACGGGAGCCTCATTTACAGTGGGCTCTGCTGTATTTAGGTAGTGGAAATGTGGATTTTTGCTGAGAAATACATTTCTGTCCCTGCCTGTCTGTCGGCTGGTTTCCCTCCCCCGTCTCTGTTTGCAATCCCAGCATAGGAGTTTCAGCCTCTCTTAAGACACATTCAGGCATCTTCTAGTCTCTCCCAGCTTCTGTCGCTGCAGTGGAAAGATCCTGAGAACTGCAACTTTGGGTTAAAGGGAATCTCAAGGTACAGGCAAAAAAGAGCCAGAAATGTTTGGTAAAACAATTTTACCAAAAAACAGAAGCTGTTGGGCCATTTACCGGAATAGTATCACTCATTTTCTTTATTTCGTTTCTCCCTTTGTCCATCCCTTTCTCCTGCCTTTCTTCTGTCTTTTTCTTTCCTTTCCTCCTTTCTTCCTCCTCCCTATGCAAGTATCCATTTAGTAGCTTTGTCAAGCACCTACTGTGTGCCATTCACTGCATTATGTACTGTGAATGCGAAGATACACAAGACCTGACACATGCTGATACTAGACTTCTGTCGTTTTTGTTTTAGCTCCCAATTGAACTCCAGTATCCGTGCAGACACTGATGTTTATTAGATGCCTGGCACTTTCACAGGGCTTGTTTCATTCGATTCCATCATCCACCCAACTGTAGGTATTGTTACCATTCCTATAACACAAATGATTGAATTTAGACCCAGAAGGTTTAAATATCTAACTCAGAGGAATTCAGTTTCTATGAGGAGTCAGGAATTTATTCTGAGTTTTTCTAACTCCAAGTTCAATGCTTTTTTCCCATTGTGCCTGCATATTGACTGTGAAGGACCACGTCCATACTGTGATGCTTTCACCTTTTGCATGTGCACCACACATGGAGGGTACACAATAAATGCTTGTATGGACCAGCATATAAATTTATTAAAACAATCTGAATAATGCATTTTTCATATACTTGTATTTGGCAACATTGTTCAGAATTTTCACAGGCACATGCATTTTTCATACATAGGAAACTGGTAAATGTTTTACTGCTTATGTGTAGAATGCAAGATGGATAGCTAGGGAATCGGCCCTCAGACAGGTTAGCAGACATAAACATCAGTGAGGGCTTACCTGTGTTCTGAAAACATGCCTACTTTCATTGGAGTTGGTTACAGAAGAAAAACAAGAAGCAGAAACCTTCAGTTTCCAAATGACAATCAAAATCACTCTTGAAATCGGGATAGAAACATCAGATTGTTTTAATTTTAAGAATTTTTAAAAATACCAAAACATAGAAAGACTAAACAAACAAGCATCCATGTACCTATCACTCAAAAATTAAAAACTTGTCAACATTTTGTCATATTTGTTTCAAGATATTTTTTTTAAAATAAAATTTAAAAAAGCATTATAAAGTTGAAATCTCTTTTGTCTTCCATGTCCGATCTATCCCTCCCAATTCTGGAAAGCACCATCAACAGTCTGGATTCTAATCCACTATTTACACAAGTACACAGACACATATGTTTTCATAAAACATTTTATAATATTGTTTTATTTTTTACTATAAAATATTCATAATGGTGTCAAACTGCTTGTATCATTCTGCAGCTTCCTTTTTTTTTTAAAGCATCATTATTTTTTGAGCTCCATGTTAAAATAGAAAATCTAGTCCATTTCTTTTAGTAACTATATGGCATTTTGTCACATGAATAAAATAATTTCTTATGCCTTCTCCTATACCTGTTGATGGACTTTAAGGTCGTTACAAATGATACCACGATAGATGTGCTCACACAAGTCTCTAATCCCCATATATGCACTCAAGTTTTTCTAAGGTGTTTACCTAAAAGTGGAATGGCTGGAAGGTATACTAGGTGCATGTTTAATTTTAATTTTAATGCATATTGACAAATGACTCTCTGAAATGGTTATACCAATTTATACTCTCACTAGCAATACATTTGATTACCTTTTTCTCCATACCTTTTTCAACACTGGATATTGTCAGACTTTTAAATCTTTGCTAACCTAATGGATAAGCAAGAGTGTCTTCTTATTTCAGTTTTCATTTCCCCTATTTACTGATGTATTTTAGCATCTTTTCATATTTATTGGCTGTTCAGGTTTCTTTTTTCATGAATTTCCTGGCCACGTGCTTTGTCATTTTTTTTTGCCTATTGGGTTGTTGTGCATTTTTTCTTATTAATTTATAAGAGGAGTCCATTCTGAATATGAATCATTTAACTGCTATTTGACTGTTGCAAATACGCTTTTATTTAACCACGGTCAAGTTTATAGTTTATCACTTTTCTTTTCTTTAAAAGGGCATACAAGGTCAGTTTCAAATGTACAAAGGGCTTTATTCTTTTTTTAATCCAATGCCAGACAGCATACAGTTTCTGCAATTGGATGAACTATTGTAAATAGCTTCTGAAGATCCAAATAAAAACTTTCCTATAAAGGCCTTCAAAGTTCTTTTCCAAACCTGGAGAGTAGCCCCTTCTTGGCATCTTGTGATTAGAGAGAGACTAACACACTCTATAGATAGGTGAGCAAAACAAGAGGAAATGGACTTTCCTTTTACAAACCAGTAGCTGAGCAGGATCTATTCTCACAACAACCTCAAAGTAGTTTGAAAGTAGTTTCATTAAGTGAGGTTTGTCATTTAGTGATCATTCTTCAGACATCTCAAATTTTAAAGTTTAACTTTGACTACATCGAGTCATTCTATTCAGTCTCTTCCCTCGTACTAAGAACAGGTTTTAATTATGTAATTATGCTTAAAGAGTTCTATGGAGTAAAAACTTTTATGCCTTCACCCTGATTGGACAGTGGTTTCAACGACTGGCTGAGAGCCGTGGAAACACAAATGTAAGGCAAAAAACTTGTATGTCTATATAAATATTTACAAACACAATAGACTATAAACTCTGTGAACTGTGGGCCCATGTTTATCAAATTCACCACGGTTATATCCTCAGCATTTGGCTCAGTTGATAATCCTAGTTAGTGGTAATGTGTTGAACATTCTTGATCCACAACTATTTATTGAATCCCAATTCTGTGTTAGACACTCATGTAATCAAAGTGACCAAGATAGGCAAAGTCCCTGTCCTTATGAACCGTACATTTTAGTGGCAGGAAATACTATAATGCTAGGGAGAAGGGAGAGATAAGTGACAATGAAGAAAAATGATGCAGTGAAATGGGATAGAGAGGTGTGTGTGTGTGGGGGGGTGTGTTTTATTGTAGAGAATATGGTCTGAGAAGCTTCCTGAGGAGGAGACATAGTGATTAGTTAGAGATGAAGATAGATAAAAACCATAGTGTCCTGGCTCCAAAAACAATCACTTCCCTTTCAGGAGGTAAGTTCTACCTCTTTGTATTTTGATTTAGGGCAGTATATATAAGTCTTGGGGGGGAAAGTGACTAAAGGATTGATTTTAGATGAAATTAGCAGTTAATGAATTTGTAAAATATGCTCCCTTTTCTCTGGGAAAGCCTAGTAGCTGACACACTGAGAGAACGGCTGGGCGGTGGGCTTTGGCTGAATTGTTCATTGCCAAAGTACTTTGTGTATTTCTGATGATTTGTCTCTCCAACAGCCCACTTGATCAGGATAGGTCTTTAAACTGGTTCAATGCTCCCACCATGCCGGCAACTATAAACTGTGGCTCATGGGATGATTTAACAAAAAATTATTGAGAAGCATGTTAAGTGCAGCACTGAATTCATGTGTAGAAACTGCTGTTTGCACAAAAAAGACATTCAGAAGACTAAGATTCTCTACATATTAACTTAATGCAGACTTCCTTCTTGCTTCATTTGTTTTTAAAAATCTATTTCAAGTTCCTAACAGTATCTAGTAAATGTACACTATATCTTGTTCCCTCCCCCTAACGCCTGACGAAAAAGAAAAAATTATGCTGTTTTCTGGTTTTGTTTTGTTTTTCTAGCCAAGTTCTTAAATTACCGATGTTTCATAAGTATCTTTTGATGGGTTTCACTGTGTTGTTTATCTTGCTTTAGGCAATACAGATACCTTCAAATTTCCTTCTGTAACAAACCTTTTTCAAAGTCTTGGTTTGACGGCTGATGGAGCCGGTCTGCAGACGCGTTGATTTTTGCAGAGCTTTAACTTAAGGCCTCTTTGAGGAACCAGTTTACAAGCTAAGAGAACAAATGAACGTGTTCGTTCATCTTTCGAAAAATATTTATGCGCTTGGTCTGCTCTCCAATATCCATCGGTTCTTAGTCATGAATACGGAATGTCACATCGGTTTTACACGTTCGTTTGTGTCTTAAGTTTCCGGGAAGAGACGTCCTCATCTAACGTTTTATTTTTCTGATTTATTCATCTTTAATCTGTTACAGAACACCCCTTTCGCCTAGCGATTGTTCTTTCCCTTTGCAAGATCACGTAGGGAAGGGAAACCTTGACTTTTGACGGCCTTTCGTTTGTATTCTCCCCGGTTACTCCCTCTGCGCACTCACAGCCGAGGCCGCGGGTCTGAGCCGAAGCAACCCGTGCGGGGCGAGGAGAGGAGGGTGTGGTGCCGGCGACAGGCTCCCGCCGGCGGCAGGCGAGCCCGCTCGGGTTAACGGGGCGCCGGGGTCAGCGCCCCAGAAGTCGGGGGCCTCGGGCGGAGCCGCGCCGGAGCCGCGACGGTCGCTGGACCAGAGCGTCCCGCAGTCCCGTTCCCTCCCGGGGGAAAGAATCGCCTCATCTGTCGCGATCCCACGGGGTTCTTGCTAGTCCCGGTGCAGTCCCCGCTGCTGAGCGCCGGGCCGACGTAGGCGAAGCAGAGGGAGCCAGAGGGAAGCCCAGACCCGGTGTCGAGGAGGAATGAGGGGCCCGGAGCCGGGGGGATTTCCTCCCGCGCTTCCCTCTCCAACGGGAGCGGAAAATGTGATTTGCTGTGCATTCCAGGCGCGGTTCCCTGGGGTGACCTCTCCCAGCCGGCCCGGGCGGGGGGAGCAGACAAAGAGGCGAGGCGGGCGGAGAGGGGACCCCGCGGGGAAGCAGGCGGGGTGCGGGGGGCGGGGGCAGTACCGGGAAAGGGGGTGGATAGCGGGTCCGGCGGCGGCGGCGGCGCCTGGCCAATGGAGAGGCGCGGCCCCGGGCGCCGCGCTGGGCCGCCGGCATTTAAACGGGAGACTGCGCGATGCCTGGCACTCGGTGCGCCCTCCGCGGACCGGGCGATCCAGTGCACGGCGGCAGCGTCACCCTCGTTCCAGCTGACCCCGCGCCGAGCCCGGGCGGCTCGGGCCGCGGCCGCACGCAGCGCCACGCGTCGAAAGCGCAGGCCCCGAGACCCGCCGCACTGACAGGTGAGCGCGGACGCGGCAGGGTATATGTGTGTTTGTGTGTGTGTGTGTGTGTGTGTGTGTGTGTGTGTGAGACTATGTGTGTGTGTGTGTGTGGGGGGGTGTGTATGCGTGGGAGCCCCCAAACGAACCCCAAGTCCGGCTCGGATCAGACGCGCGGCAGCCCTCCGTGCACTCGGGCTGGGGCCCCGCAGTTCGCTGGTGTGAACCCTGAAGAGCCATTGCGGGGTCGTTCCTGCCGAGGTCGTGGATGCCTTGACCTCGCTGCTCTGGGTCTGCAGGGAAACGTAGGAAAGGAGGTTGTGAAGAGAGGGAGGGATGACCCCGCATCCCATGTCCACCTCCGGAGCCCCGCGTACACGCTCCCGGTGCTGGTGGCAGCAGCGCCTGCCAGGCGCGCTCGCGGAGCGAGGACGCGGAGTCGGGCGACGGGAGCGCTAGAGCAACTGGCAGTGAGTGGGCGCAGCCGGGACCTGCGGTCTGCCTGTCGACGGCGCGGCAAGTTGCACTCAGAGGGTCCCGTATGGTTGAGGCTCTGTGCTAGGGCTGGGGACGTCTTGGGGTGCCTTTCGGGGTTCCGTGTGTGATCCTGCCGCGGGCTCAAGGATCCGGAGAATTGGCGATGTGTGCATTTGCCCATCCCCGAGGTGAGATGGAGACAGACTGGCAAGAGCGGAGCCGCCGGGTTCAGCCACAGGGGAAACCCGAGTTTCCCGAAACTCCAGCTGGGTAACCCGACAGCTGGAGTGCGGCGCACGGCCCTGGGCGCGGGGTCCAGCGAACCCGCAGTGCTCACACGGCACGCCCCAGCACCCTCACTGGCTGCAAACACGCGGGCTCTCGGTTCTCTATTCTGAGCCTCTCCTGGCCCCACGCGCGCCCCGGCTGCACAGCAGACATTCAGGCACCGGGAAGCGACCACCGGCTGGTTCCTACTTTCGTGGTTCCCTTTAATCTGTGTCTTAGAGGCCGCGGCCTCGCCTCGCTGCGCCTCGCTAGCTCCTGACCACCACGGACCGGCGGCGAAGGCTGGTTGGCGGCTCGAACACGCTGGTGGTCTCTAGTCCTCTTTCGCCGCCTGGCTCACTCCACTAACCCCTTTACATCTCGCGGAGCAAGGCTGGGGCCGGGGGACCGTGAGTCCGGGGGGTGCGTCGGGCTGTCACCTCCTCGCGGGCCAGAGTTATTTGTAGACTTCAGGCTTGACAATGCCTTCAGATCCCAGCTCCGCCTTAGGGGCGCCACACATTGGCCTTTCCCTGTGCCGGGCTCTGGCGACGGTCCCCAGGCGAGGCGGGGGAGACGGATGAGAGGTGATCAGACTGTGCTGTGAATCCCTTCCTGCACACTCAGAGATGTCCCCAGAGCGCTCCCAGGTCGACCAGTCTGCTGCCTTCCCCTGTTCAACCGACTCCGAATCCCGGCTCTTTTAGATAGAAATATAGCCTCAAAGTGAGGGGTTAAAATCTCCTCTTAAATGGTCCGAGGGCAGAGAGGCGATCCTCGGTAGGTAATTGGATCTCCTGCTGGAAAGAGCAAATCTGAGCGTTGTACGCGTCTGTTTATGTTCCCCTTCGGGATGGTGCCAGGACACGAACTGATGAAAACAATCTATTGTGTTAAGTGGGTCACTAGGGTTTTAAGCTGTCCCAGGGACCCCAGAGTAGTGGCTTTCTTCTGGCTGTACACACAAGTTAAACAAACAATGCAGAAGAGGTTAAGATAACCCCGATCCCAGGGTGAAGAGTCTTCTTTCACCCCTAGGGCTTCTTCCCCCCTCTTTTCTTTCTTTTTTTGGAAGGGGGGTGCATGGGGGACTTGAAGGGATGTACTTTTCAAAGCAACAAGGGAAAGATCTTAAGAAAACTATGGATTGTCATCTCCCCCAACCCGCCGGCCAAGTCTACAACAGTAGGTGATTTGATTACAATCGCCGGATAAATTGCACTGTCAAATTGTTAATATTAACTAATTATTTAAGGGTTCTTTAGCACTGCAATGGCTGTGTGTGTGTGTTTAACCCCCAGGTCACTGTAGGAATTACAGTCTTTTGTAAACTTTGTAATTTCACAGGTTTCCTATTTTCTTAAAAGTTCATTTTGAGTGAAATGTTTTGGTAACCCATGATCTGTTAGAAATCCAGGTTGGCTAATGTGATCTTTATATAAAGTGGTTATACGGGGAAGAAGAGAAACCTATTATGTCCCCACATCTCTGAATCGGGCTGCTCACGCTGTGTTTTAAACTGAAGGTGATGATGCCCTCAGTCTTAATGATCAAGTATTAGAAGTGTAAAATGCAAAGAAATTTCATGCCACAGACTCCTCTCCCAAGAAATGCTTGTTGACAGCAAAGCTGTGGAGCATGTTCTGGAACAGAGAGTGAAGGACAGACAGGAAACCTAAACCTTTTATGTACAGGAAAGGAGGGAGCAGCGGTTAGGGGGGGTGATTTCAGCATCTAACTGAAAGTCACAGATCAGGCAAGTGCTACCAGCCCATGTCTTACATCTGCAAGGAATTTTCTTTAGTTTTAACATGTGCTTTTAGAAATGCAAAGTACAACAGGAATTCGTGGGACAAGAGAAGTCTTTTCCTTGGCGTGTGAATGTGAAGATACAAAATAAATGTAAATTTTCATTTATACTTTCATTTACAGTATCCTTCAAATTTTATTGCATTAGAAAGCAAATCCATGTATCTCTTGTTAAGTACTGTGCTGTGTGTCAATAGGACAGTGACTAAGGTCATTCGTTTGTGGCTAGATAGAACTGGGCTTGAACCCTTACTCTCCCACTTATGAGCTCTGTGACCTCGGACAGATTCCTAACTTTTCTTTGTCTGGATTTGCTGATTGGTAAAAGGAGGACACTATTATCTACCTCATTTTTTGCCATGATAAATAAATGATAAAATTCGATCAGAATTTAGCATAATGCCTGGCAGAGTAAGGGCTCTGCAATAAAAGGTAACTCTTATTATTAGTGATGGTGTTGGAAGAAGCAGTAATATTATACAGCACCAGGATATATCACGGGGTGGTTCTGAAATTAAATCCCGAATCCTGCACATCCAGTGACAACACATATCTTTTACTACAGTACAGAACCTATAATTTGGGTGTCTCTCAATAGTGCTGCTCAGTGAACATTTAATATTTAATACTTTCTAAGTCGTTTCCTTTTGATCTCAAGAATTGTATACAGTTACTTAATTTGCCAAACAATCTTCCACAAAGATAGAGCTTCTGAGATATATAACTACTAGGCGGACTCCTCCCTGTCCTGTGCAATATTGGGCCCCAGAATGATTTAGCCTACATAGTCTTCAGAATAGGAAGGCTGTTTAGGGTATCTGCAACATGTAGGGGATGAGACTTTATCTACCAGTGTGCCAAAAAAGACCTCTTCTTATCTCCTTGGCGCAACTTGTTTGAAAAAAATCAACCTGGTATAGTCTTAAATTATCTACTTAACTTCTAAAAGTCATCTTTTTAAAATTAAGGATCAAATTAAAAATATCCTTTACTCTTCCCAAAGATTAAGTCCTGAGAAAAAAGAACAGATTATTATTCTAAGACCTTCCCTGCATTTAGAGCATTTGCAATCAGTTCCATTTCTTATGCTGAGACAATAATTTGATGTTATGCCTGCTGAATGTCTTATTAACACTTGATTCACGAGGAGGAATTGACCAGAAGTTCAGGCACAGACATTTGGCTTTCACTGTGATTCCTACTCAGAACTCCATTTCACTGATTACGAGCAGGTTGCTTAGTTAAAATGAGAAATACCGCGAGAAGAGTGTCAAAAGGAACTGACCTGAACCTTCTCAAAGACCTGGAGAACATTGGAAACAGATTATATATACCATTTTTATTTCTGAGTCCCCAGAATTAGAGGATTATGTTCTTAGAAGTTTTGTGAAAATGGGAACACATCACCTGCACAGGATAGAGGTGGTTACTACTGCTCTTCTTGCTTGTAGATGTTTACTCTTGATCATTAAGGGAAACTGGAAAGAAAGCATGAGGTAGAGAGGACCTGCTCTGAGAGCATCTGTGTCCTCTGGGACAAGTGGATTGGAGAGGAGGACAGTGGCAACAGAGAAAAGAAAGTTGGAGATGGAGCGAGGCTTGCTGGGGGAGAACAGTTACAAAGAAAGCTCACCTTGAAAACATGATCACATGACTTGGAGAAGCAGAACGGCATTGAGGGTAAGTTGAGGCAGGGTTTGAAGAGAAGAATGATATACCAGAAAATCAAGGAAGATGTTTGTCAGGTGTCACGCTGTGCCCTGGGTCCAGGAGATACAGCTTTATTTAATTCGATGATGTGAATAGGTCATTTTAAATGAAAATTGCCATAAAATGTCTGCAGCTAATAGACATAGATAATAATTCATAGTTTGGATCAGCATTTGGATTGATTTTTTATTATGGGGAACCATGCAAAATGAGTATATGACAAAGAATTGTCCTCAAGAAATTTACATCTTCTGCGTTTCCTCCACATCTCTGACATTTATAAAGTACAAATTATTTGGTGGCAATACAGTCGGGATTTCAAGTGCAAATCATTCCAGTTTTCTTCACTGAGTTATAAGACCAGTTTGCGGGTGGAGAGAGCTAGGGTGATTGACCACAATGCGACAGAGCCCTGGTTCCAGTACTAATTATAGTTCTCATTCCCTTCACTGCTACTTGCGTAGAGTATCCAGTGTGCGTCAGAGCACTGCTGTTCTCCAAGAAGCTGAGGTCTCTGCTGATTGACATTCTTGAAGTTGATTTTTACTTCTCTCTGAATTAAGGCTAAGAATTCAAAACCCTCACAATAAGCACCAAAGATCTTTAAAGAATAGGCTCTTTAAGAAATGAAAAATCATTTAATTGTCCATCCCTAATAAATCTTATTTTGAGAAAAATTTAACTTAAAAAAAAAACCGCACAAAACACAAAGCCTGTCACTCTAGATCCCTTTGGCTTAGGGGATAGGCATGCTCTCATAGGAATAGGAAGTGTGCCCAAATTAAAACTGAAAACCACAATTGACTCATTTGGAATTTACTGCTTTCTTGTTGGTTTCTGCCATAGTGTATTCAATGGCTTTGATTAGAAAATAAAACCCACAGCATTCCACATGGGAGCAGGTAAAAAGTTGGGGACATTTGGAGTTTTCCTAGAAAAAGGAAAGACAAGTGTTAGAAAATTCTCTAGGCTAGGAGTTTGCCATACTGAGGGTCAGAAACCAAGAGGATTGCGGTTGGCTCTTATGCTCCTTGGCACTAGTGAAGGCATATTAAAATGCAAAGACAGAGACTCTGCAAATAAATGTAATCTGTAACAATTGTGCATTTACCAAATTTTAATGAGCACCTACTCTGTGCCAGGCACTGAGGGCAAGGTGATGAATAGATTCTCATCAACTCTCAGACTACATATTTATTCAATAACAGGTATGAAAATGCCAGGAAGGAAAAGTTGAGTATAAAGAGGGCCTTAAATTGGTCCACAGAAAGAAAATTGCATTTTTTGGATAGATCTTTGTGATGTGAACCTGTGTTTATGATGTGAACCTGTCGTGTGCAATCAGCATACATTCCCAGTGGTCGCAGACTGGCTTCTGTGATGAAGGACTTTTGAGAATCTTGGGCTGGAGGATTGAATTGGTCTAGAGGCCTTTTTGTGGAAGACTGTGGGCATGGGCCTGCGGATACTTCAAGTACTACTTCTTTGAAATGGGCAGCAACTGAATTTTATTTTATTTCATTTATTTTTGGATCTTGGCTCTGAATTGACAAAATAGCAGAAACTTGTGAAAGCTTCTCAAATTCACAATATATTTTCTTAGCAGACTGAATGTTTATGGGTCAAGTTATTCTAATTTCTGGAGAAAATCAGTCCTGCATTATAACTGGACTTTTTTCATAAGTGATTTTTTTTTTAAACCAAACAAAGAAATTAATTTTTTTGTTGTTGGGGCAAAAAAAATCCCCTTAAAAAACAGGGCTATTGTAACATAAACTGACAAAAGCCAAGAAAAATATAGATGGAACAGGGGCTAAATGTCACATTATCAGCTCCAAAGTTGAACTCGCCCACATTTAAGAATACTTTATATTTAATATTTAATTATCTTAATTTGATATTATCCTTAGGGTGGAATGGTCTTTCCTTACCATGAGCTGTCCATTAGAGACTGTAGATTCTACGCTCTTTGTGAAAGATAATTGCTCAAGCTAATAATACCAACTTATCCACTTTCTTGAGGGGGAAATGATAAGGTTACTATTAAATTGCACTTAGTGGTTATCATGTGTAATACTGGTGTTCTGAAGAGAACAGGGAAATGAGTACTTCACAACTGTGTTCTTAGGTTCAGAAAACCGAGGGATCCAGGCAGGAGAAGCCTCAGGATTCAGGACAGATTACTGTGATGGCGGAAGGAGGGAGACTGGGAACTTGAAACTGCAGCCTCATTGAAAAGAAAATCCTTCCACATTTAAACAATTGCCTCTGTGCCCCACAGACTCAAGTGCCACAGGCCTTGCTACTCAAAACTCGGTAGAAAGACAGACAAACTGAATCAGAATCTGCATCTTAACAGTATCCCTGGATGACTGTCTGAGTTTTCAAATCTGAGAAGCACTGCCCCAGGAGAATCTTAATAGTCTGAGGCTTCGCTCTTTTCTTTTAAAAAACTTGCTTTCAAATATGTCCATCCTTCAGGTGGTGCGCATTGCACTCTTTGTGTATGCATATACTCATCCCCTCTCCCTCCTCCCCCCTCCCCCCTGCCCAACATCCAATAGATGTTATTCTCATATTTGAAACTCGGACTTGGGGGGGAACGGGGGGCAAGGGAAACATACGTAAC